>JAWRVF010000073.1:580000-875635 GCA_036785485.1 Physcomitrellopsis africana | reverse complement strand
AGACAACTGGCTGAAGCAATTGAATACTTATGGACAACAGGGGAAAATTGAAGAAGCAGAGCGCATAATGGACACAGTGGAGGAATCAGGGATGAGTCTGGGCCTCGTGGGTTACAACTCCATGATCACTGCCTATGGAAAGGCATGCCTTTACGATAAAGCTGCTCGGCTTGTTGAAAAGATGAGAGAGGAGGACCTTGAGCCAGATTCGATCACGTACAGCTGTATGATAGGAGCGTGTGGACGCGTGGGAAAGCTCAAGGAAGCATTGGCTTGGTTCGCGGAGATGAAGAGGCTGGGAATCAAACCAGCATCATCGAATTTTAATACTTTGATAAGTCTCTATGGGAAAGCAAAAGATGTAGAGGGAATCGTTCGTGTTGTAACAGAAATGAAGAAATATGGGTGCAAACCCGACTGGCAGACACTAGATGCGGTTGTGAGGGCGTACGATAGGGCGGGTCTTATTAAGGATGTCACGGAAATTCTCAGCTTGCTGCGAGATGCTGGCTGGGTCGAGGGGACGGGAAGCTATGGCACGCTGCTACACGTCTATTTGAAATGCAATCTCCCCAAGGAGGCCTTACGAATATTTTTAGCTATGCGCAAAGCTGGTATGGCTCCAAAGGAGTACATGTGCCGTAGCTTGATTTGCACATTTAGGGATGCTGAAATGTTCGACGGTGCAAAATCCGTGTTCAAGGAAATGCAGGTTGCAGGTGTCACTCCTAGCTTGGAGAGCTCATGCACTATGATCTATGTCTATGGTATGAACGGCGATATTAAAGAGGCCGAAGGTCTTTTTCACTCACTTCGAAGTTCAGTTAATAGATTAGATATCTTTGCTTATAATGTCATGATCAATGTGTATATGCGTTGTGACATGCCTGAAGGGGCTATCAAGGTGTACGAATTGATGGAAGAGGACCATTTGCTTCCTGACGCGTATACATATCATTCAATGCTGAGGATGTGTCAGAAGTCTAACCTCCCGGCGCAAGCCGAGGAGATTTATTGGAGGTTGAGAAGCTCTGACGTTGAACTAGATGAAATTATGTGCAACTGCGTGTTGAATACCTGCGCAAAATTTTTGCCGCTTGAGGAGATGCATAAATTATTTCAGGAGATGATCGATGTCGGATATGTTCCATATAATATTACCTTCAACGTAATGATAGATTTGTACGGCAAAGCTGGTATGCCGGAAAGGTAAGATTTCCCCTTTCTTCTGAGATATGTAACAACCGGGCTCCTTAGATGTGGTACAAGTATCGTGCTGGTGTTCAAATTTCTATCCAAGGTTGTTTATCTAGCTCAACCATATTATGCTAGTGTGATACTGTCTAGTAATTTCCAAGGAAGTCTATCCCTCTTGTGCTTCTTTGGTTGGTCGCTTGGATCTAGTGTACGTGTCCAATCGTCTTTGTTTCACTGACGTTACACATTCTCAAAACTTGTGCATTTCTATCACGTTAGCCTCGGATCCAGTATTGTTTTTAACACCATAGTATCTAACTCAATATTGCTTGTTTTCTTGTTTCTGGCTTTTTCTCTTTGCAGGGCACATAAAGCTCTGAAATTAGCTCAGCGATTTGGATCAGCAGACAAGATAAGTTTCAGCACTTTGGTTCATGCTTATGCTAAAAAGCAAGACTTTCCGAATATGGAGGCAGCACTTTGGGAAATGCAGAATGCAGGATATGGAAGCTCCTTAGAGGCGTACAATTCCATACTTGATGCATATGGAAAAGCAGGTCAGATGGAGAAAGTTTCGGACGTACTTGCTCGAATGGAGAATTCAGGCATGCGGATGGACCTTGCATCGTATAATATACTTATCAATATATATGGAAAGAACTACATGATTGCTGAAATGGAGACTCTGTTTCGCACGATGCAGGTAAGCTTCTTGAATTTTCAATCCAGCGTTGAATGTTAAGTTCTGTACAACAGGCGAGTTCGACCATGACTAGTACCTAGCGGTGTAGCGTTTGTTTTCAACATAGAGTTGTCTAAATTTGACGGCCCATTTCTTCTAACCCAATCGTGGATTTCACCGTTCATTTACACAATCATGGAGGTATTATGAGCCATCTGTAAACTGGTCTTTCTCGCCCCTTCTAGAAACTCAGGCTTGTCAATTGGTTTAACAGTTTTAAGCAGAGAAAATGGAGTTATCTGATGTCTTTGATCGTGTTCATTCTTTGCAGGAAGAGGGCGTTGCACCTGACAGGTGGACATACAATACTATTATTAGAACGTATGGCTTTGCGGATTATCCTGATAAAGCAGTGTACTGGTTTAAGGTGATGCAAGACGCAGGGATTTCACCAGACAGAATAACGTATATGATCCTTGTCAGTACTTTCGAAAGAGCAGGAAATATTGATGAAGCAGCGAGGTGGTGCTTACGGATGAGTCAAGCAGGATACTCAAGATGATAGTCATAGAGACAATAGTATCTAACTGCTTAAGTGCCAGTTCTTTCATCAACTTAACGTAGAGTCAGAGCAGAACACTTTCCACGACCTCCTTCGTTTGTTTCTCCAGGATCGGCACAGATAGAATCTAAGGACAATCTTGTATTGGAACTTAAGAATTACATTATAGTGCATTACTGACTTGGTGCTCTTTTTTATCTGACAGTAGCAGTGATGTAGCTTTCATTCTTGTGTAGTTAAAACCTTATCCGCGTTATCCATGATGCTCCTTGTATCATGGATTTATGATCCAGACCAGGTTGTCTGCCTTAAGGAATTAGTGTTGTAATCAACATGGTGTTGGATTACCGCATATTTGTCTTGTTTGTACAGTAAGTTTGTTGTTTGCGTGAGATTTATGAAGCGAACTTTGACCTTCTGAGCAGGGTGGTGTAGAACTAACCGCTCTGAACGGACCATATTCCAATGTCAACCACTTAAGCAGTGATGCTAGGAACCAAGTGTCTGAACTGGAGGAGATGATTGCCTTCAACCACTTTGGACACTTTCGCAGTGCGAACCGTTGAGTTCCTTGCCTGAATTCAGAACTGACAGTACCTACTCAAGTGACAATATTGTGCTGGCAAGCAGTAACAAATCAAAATCGGTGCAATGTTTCTGTTAATTTGATCAGCTTACACAACAGACAGTGATTATCCGATTCTTCCTCGTGGTAATCCGATTGGCCTTTTTTAAAAAATCAAATTTGATAACACTTTGGTGACGGTTTCATATCACACATCTAAGTTAATAAGATGCGGGCGTGGCACTGAGTTATCTCGATCAGAATTTCTAGCTGTCTAAGTTGCATGTCGATTCTTGAGTTATGTTTTATTTTTTGTTTTATTTTTTTATTTTTTGACATATTTTTATAAATTTCTGTTGTACAATTCTTAGGGGGAATATAGTTTAGAAATAATAATTATTTTACAAGTTGTTGCAAATTGATAAAAGACATATTGATATAATTGAAAATTATCCAAATGCTAAGAAAATTATGAAAAAAAATTGTAGTAATTCTTTAAAATATTGTACATATTTTATACTTACCCTAAAAGCATTATACATGTATCCTATGTATGAGAGCAAATGCTAAAATGTATAGCTTGAAAATGTATAGCTTTACAATCTTAAAATTGTGCAATAGTCAACAAATCTTCAATATCTTGAATTACAGTCAAAACCCTTCCAATTATGAGTGTTAAAAAAGTTATTTATTTTGAACACATATAAGTAAGTCTTTTGGTCACATTTTTTTTTAAAAGTAGCATCTAGTGGATCAATTTTAAATGGATGCACATCTTTCCAATTTAATAAATAAAGATGAATGCAATTATTTGGATGTGAATCTAAAAAAAAAAAATTAAAAGGAGAATTTCATTTTTTTGAAATTTGGAACACTTCAAACATCCAGTAAAATTAAAAATATAATATTAAAGAAAGAAATTAATAAATTGATTAAAACACAATAATTGTAAGTTCTTTAATAAAGAATGGTATGGATGAAAAAAATATTGCTACTGAAATATGTCAAATTACCATGATATCATAAAACCAAACATACAGTTTTGAAATTCAATTTAAGAAGACCTCAACCTTACAATGGATGCTTCTTGCAACAAAAGACTTACTGATCAGTCAACAACTGTTGTTTATCATACCGTCATGATTTCCTTCTGTTGCTTCTTCATTGCAACAATGTTTGTTCGCTAGAGAACTAAGTTCACATAACTAACCCACTCCCTTTACGCAACCACAACAGGAAGACTGTGGTCTTTGTGGCGCTGTTACCGACACCGGTGATTCATGCCACTGGGGAACCACCGACATCGGAGACGATCATGTGCGATGCATTTCGCACAAACTAGGCCAAATCAAAAGACGTCTTTGACGGTGGGATCATGAACATGGTGCGATGATCATCTTACAGGAGTCAAGGTTGCTCGATTAGCGTCAAGAAGACAGCTGACCCACTTCACCACGCCGCCCTTCACCGCCTCGCTTGCCGCTTCTCCAGGTGCGGTACCCTTAAAATAGCAGCAACAATAATCCACAACGTAAGCTCGGAACACCCACTGCACATACGGGATCAGTCCTAGTGACAGAATTCCCCCGAGCAAAACCAACACCACAATCTCTAGAATAGTGTGCAGTTTCCCACTGCCGCCACTCGCCCAACTCGCTGGATTCAGTGCATTTGTCGATGTTGTGTCGTTGTGTGTGATGGCTGGATGGGTCCCTCCAGCTAGATGTCGCAGTGGACTGTAGAGTGGGTTGCTCCGGTAGATCGCCGCGGCGTTTGGCTGGAATGCGTCTGAGACGCGTTCTGACTTGCCGCACGAGCTGCACAGGCAGTGCATCGGAGTTGCAGTTGCTGGGATCGATTCTGGAGTTGAGTAGTTGATGGAGGCTTCTTCTTCGGTGGTGAGGCTGTTTGTTTCGAGGTCGGAGGTCGTGGCGGTGACGGAGCCGCTGCCGCCGCCTTGCGAGGACTGGTCAGAGGATTTTGTGGAGGATTGTTGGGAAGTGGTCATCAGGGCTTGGTTTAATTCTGGTGATGGCAAGCATAAGTCCACGGGTTGAGTTTGAGGTTCTCGTTGCGGTGGCTGCGAGTGAGGCGAGGTTCTCTGAAGTTGGAAGGTCTGTTTTGAGGGTTGCGGCGTGAACAGCTCTGAAGTCGGTTTTCTAGGAATCACCCACTGTGGGGGGGAAGATGCTTTGCGTTGCAATTTTCTTGAGGTGGTGAATGGGAGGGGATTGAGCATTTTTGATGACTTCCAAGATTTCGATCCTGGGATTTTAAGCGGGGATTTGGTGGATCCTTCTTCCAGCTTGGACAAAGGTGGTAGTGCCTCAAGTTTTGGCTGAAGTAGAGCTACTCTTGGAAGTGGCGTGAGAATTTGCAGTTTGGTAATTGGAAGCCGCGATGTTTGTTCGTGAACAGGTTCGGGCATCAAGTTGGAGTTGACATCTGTCAATATCCTACCCACAGAAATCTCATGCGCCCTCTGTTCGCAGGACTCCCCGTCTGTGATGATTGTCTCCGTCTTTGATGTTGTCAAACATTTCAATCCAGTACTCGATGCATCAGTTCTGTTTGCAGGAACATCTGTTGGTTGTTCCACTCGTTTGGAGAGTGCAAGAGTACACTCCGAACATTTGCGCTCACACTTTTTCTCATATGGCATTGGAAAAACTTTCGTTATCTCAACATCGATCGATTCAATTACCTTCTTCAGATTCTTCAAGCCCATTGTTATGTCGTAATTCTCATCGTTGAAAATCTTGTTCTTCACCTGTATCATGTTGCTGTATGTCTTCTTAACAATTGTAGTCGGGGGAGATGGTATTTCAGTCTTCTTAGCCCTTCTTTTCCTTCTTTGTTTATCCGACATGCCAAAATTAGGCTTGGTATAGTGTGGGTCGGTAGCAGCACATCGAAATTCCTTGCAATTAGGGCCACGCCCAAACTTCTTTACGGTGGCAAGAACACGAAATCTGCTGTTCTGCTGTGGAGTCAATGATTTTGGCATTGGCTTACTGGTGCTTCTTGCAGGTGATGAGAATTGGCCCGTTCCTATAGGACTCGGCAACATGCCATCGTTCCACAGGCCGCATCCGATGCGATGACCCTCGTTCCACGTTCCATGGTTGGACCTACACAGTTCAATCCTCTTTGGGCAATTCTCTCGACAGAATTCCATCGGCATTGTATCAGACTGTGCTCCTGCTCCACATCTTACATGGCTTCAACATACTCATGTCTGGGTTCACAGCAACCAGCCATGACCTTCTTCATCATACTGCATTAAATCAGCCATCTTCAGAGCCCACTACTTTCGCGGTATAAGACGTGGACAATAGGTTAGAGCTTCCGATCGGCATTATGAGCTGCGAGCAAAGCTCCATGCAACTGCAACTCATAAAGAGTACATGAACTAAATGATATTCTATGGAAACCTTTGAGTTGTATCAAACCTTTGTAATAGGGCAATAAGGTATCAGTTAAAAAAATTGGCATTGATTTATAAAAGATGTCCCTCAAGAACTAAATCAATGGCAGTTGACAATTTCAACCTTTATTGATCTCAATTGAACACGACTACTTGCATAAATGTGGGCTTCGTGTTTTTTTACGTGTATGGTACGAGTGTTGATGTCTTCGCAAGTTGCTGAATGAAGTTGACTGCAATTCCTTTTCCACTATTGCAGCAACAACTTGCCTTTGCCATGGACAGCAGTGACAATGGCTTGGAATGGGGAAGTAATAGAATTAATATGTTGATAAGAAATTCACAATTAAATCATTTTGCAAAGGATTGTTTTCACATTAAGACGCCTGGATAGTGAGTTGCAAGTTCAGATAGAACTTCCAAAGAATTCATGAAGTTATGTTGAAATTCCAGAGTAGTATCCTTGTGGAATGAGAGAGAAAGCTCCAGACTCTTACCTGCCATTACGCAACTAGAGATTGGCTTCTCAAGATGTGGAGACCATCATCTGTAACCGGCTCCCAGCGGCGAGTTCTGGCACCGCGAATCATCGCGACCACAAGCAGCTCCACTCTTCGAGTATCTTTATCCTAGAAGCTTTCGAGGAGCCATTTGGGAGTGCTACTTTCCCATTCTGGACTAGGATCTATCCAGCATCACGGCTACCTGTTAGGACGTGTAACTCTGTGAGGCTATAATAGCATTCACCACAGGTGTGCAAGTAAATGTCAAACCCATGCTGCTGAAAGAAATCTTCGCTAAATTGTAGTGTCCCAAATCTGAACATGACCTCCCAAAAGATATATTTTGAGCTAAGAAGCCACTTCTTCCTGGGAGGACTTATTGTGCCTAGCTTCCACTCCATATTTTTCATAACTGCAATTTTCTGACAATCTGTCAAGATCACCAGATCAAGCACACTGCTACTTGAAGGGCACAGACTTGATGATTCCCTATTGTGCAACTACTTATACCACCTCTGGATTGTGTTCAGTGTCACCTACTCGGCCGTGGAAGATCTTCGCCAGGTTGTATGCGAACAACGCACTCGTAGAGTAATAGCTGCTCACATCGTGGGGTGCACGAGGTCAAGAGTTTGAGAATTGGATTCCTGAGACTTCCTCAGGTAGAGAGAACGTCGCCTCTCTTGGAGAGACTTGAGGTGCGTCCTGTCAAAATCTCACATCCTTGAAAAGGCTACTCAGCTACCAGTCAATTGGTTGAGATTCTCCTTCGCATCTGCCAGTGAATTTGGCAACGGTCGGCATGCCCTTGCAAGCCCAAAAGGAACAGCATGCCTGTCGCATGGACTCCATGAGTCGTTGAAGAGTGCCTGTTGACCAGTAGTAACTTACGGATGGTTGGTGACCTCATTGAATGAATGAGACATGGCTTGTGGGCTTAAGGGAAAGGTTTTGTCACCCTTGCTGTGTATTGTCGGTTCCACCTCGGGCTTGGCAGCTCCTTCCAGCAACGGAGACTCCAGCTTCATGGCTACATGACGTTCATGCGAGGAAATAGGAACTTGACATTTTTGAGTCCTTGTGGATTGTAATTCACGGCTTCCCTTTCGATTGTGTAGGAAATTTTTTAATGGCTGCAGTAAGATTTTTGGGAAAAAGAGTATTCTGAACTTCCGGGTCCCACAGGTTGGAGAGTAGACAAATTTTGAGTAGCTTGAAGATACGGAATTCAAGATTTGGAAGTTCTGTGTGCTGTTGAGACGTGAGGATTGAATTACCCAATGTAGGATTTCGAAGTAACGGTGACCTGGAGCTTTGCAATTCAGCAAGAGGTTGTCTGCATTCTCGTACAAGCACTGAATTTTCTGGCGATAGATCTTGCAGGTTCTGATAAGTGAAATATATGCATCATAAACATCAAAGTGTAACATGCCCATGAGATGTAAAAATGCTCAGCCAATTGCTGACTCAAATGTACTCACTTTGAAAGCCTCTACATGTTGGTAGCACTGAGAAACCTTGACACATTCGTTTGCAACTTAGTGCCGATTTTTAAAAAACGGAAGAACTTGAAATTGGCTGCAAGATTGAATTGCGACCATAAGTCGGCGTCCATGAGTCCCACAAAGCTCAGGATTTTCTCAAGATCTTTACAAAACTCTTTGTAATCTTTAGATTGTACAAGCCTTCTTTAGCTCTACGTGCAGGTTCAGTGGAAGTTGGATTTAGGGTTTAAGGCTTCCTGTGGTTGAGAATAATTCCTGACTGTAAGGCAGCGTGCATCGTAGGAGCCGCTAGTTCCGATCCAGACAGATTGCCTGAGGATGTTGCCACCGTAAAACAAACCTACAAATGGTTGACGTTTGAACAAGCAATTCGTATCTTTGTGGCAATTTCACATCACTAAAGTTATCGAATGCTGAGTGGCAACATCATGCTGGAGAATGTAATGTGCTGATAAGACTGCTTGGAGTAGTCTAGTGTTTCAGGTGGATCATCCAAATACGCTCAATTGTCCGACGTCACCTACAAGCCTTATCGTCATATTCTTAGAACAGACTGTTGTCATATTCATAAAAGGAATAAGCGGTTTAAAGTGGAGGTATGTTCGAAAGGAATATCCCTGCAATGATGAACTTTCTCAGTAAGCCCATTTTGGGAAGGAATAAGCATACGTCCATAACTACGTATTAGAAACTTTTCCTGTTCGGAGGGTAAACACATGGGAGATTGCTCTGAAAGAAATGGTGCTGTGTAGGTTGGGTCATTGAACCCAGCAGATAGAAAAGCATCTTTCCAGTGAATCACTGTGAGTTCCGATAGGGAAAAAATGCGCCTATTTGGATGTTAGATGTATGGTTTATTCATGTTTTTGATCATGTACTTGACGAACAAATGACGGAAGTCCTTCCCCGTCTACCAGTAAAACAACGAGTGCCCTGGCATGGTGTCCAACCTTCCCAGGAGCGTGAAAGTAAGCCTCTCGAGATAGCAATGATAATCAGATCAATCTTGGTGACCCACATCACCAAGTCAAGAATGGATTAACAGAAAAGAGGAATGTGCAATACTTCTCTCCCAATATTCATGTGCTTCTACTGCTAATGATGATACAATGTACAGAGGAAAGGGTTTTTCAAGCCTTGCAATACACAAGCGATGCTTCCTCCTTCACATGTTTTGCCACTTGGAACCAAAAAGTCCATGCCGCCTTTCCACATAGCACCCTTACCTACACAAATTTCCCAATAAATAACACTGTGTTTTTAAGATTGTCAAACTCTTTCAAAACAGGTACGTAAGAAGACTGCTGCATGGCTTTCAAGGACAAACAAAAACCACAAGCAAAGCCGTAAGAAATTCAGACTCCATCCTATCAGGGCTTTCAACGGTTGATACCTGTTGCAGCTTAAGCTTGCCAGTGGTATTGACGCAACTAATGCCTCCTTCAATTCTGGTCTCGATCACTGATACTTCGTTTGACCCATTTGTGATTGGACAGGGTTGATCATCTGCGGTGCTCATAATAGGATACGATAAATGATCCAATGGATGCTCGACGCATTGGAGGGCACAGTTGTCAACAGTGAGACGACCCTTCCTGTGCAACAAACAGCTTCCAAGTTCTGCTGTGATTTTCAAGTTCGCCAATTTTCCATTGGCTAAGAATTCCAACGCACTGCAACAGTAACATACAAATCCAATAATAAGCAACTAAACCAAAGATTAAAAATATAAAAATAAAAATTAGAACAAAAGTAAAAACTACAAGCTCCATGTTCTAAGCAGAGAACCTTTGTTTCGATGTTCTACAAAGAAAGGACCACATGCAGATCTAAATCTTAAGAGATGATGATCACCTGTCGAACCCACGAGGGCAGAGCAGTATAGTGTCATCAGCTGTTTCGCCACCTCCTACCTGCCAATGAAACACGCATACATACACCAAAAACGTAAACAAAAAGCATAATTACAATATTGCTCTCAAAGAATACAGGTATGCAAGGAAAGATATTCACAAGGACCACACAAACAACTTCCAAATCAGTTCAATGAACATGGTTATTGTCTCTAGGACATCTGCCAAAAACTGAAACTTACCAAAAAGAGAGGTTTGTTTATACGAATATTGGGAGTCACATGCGTAACACCAGGAGCAATGAGGACTGTGTCTCCCGGCCTGCATTCAACATAGCAATTATGTTATTCCATTTCTGGCAACATTTACCCAACGAATCTCCGAGTTATGCTTTATTTGTGTTGCAAAAGCCATTACCACGCCAGGTGAGCATGGATGACACACAAACAAGACCACGGGTTACACAGTAGTCGCCATCCTGTACATGCGATGTTGCTCCAAGTTAGCACAAAAACTGCTTGGTTTTTCAACAAGCGCCGCAATCTGAAGAATTGTTGCAAACATCCGCCAGAAAATTCATGCCACAAGAAAGACCTAACCGTGTATCCTTCCAGGATATCCAATTCATGGTTACGATTTTCTGCACAATATATCAAATCAAAGAGACATTATCTCACAAATACAAATTCCTACAACTAAAAAGCCGGGTGGGGGTACTACCTGGCACTCGTCACTGCGTCCTGAAGAGATAAAAACTGGTTCGGAGAGGACTTTAAGCCTGGTGCCACATGCAGCCACATGCGCTTGTCGGATACCAATTTCTGCCATCTCTGACACACCCTTGCAGCATTGAATCGGTCTGTAATATTGCACAAGTGGTTACACTGGAGGAATTTCATGCAAGCTCGAAGACATAAAACAAAGAATGGCGGACGCAATGAATCAAGCAAGGAAAGTGATCACATGATGGTAATCTGTTACACAATTCACATTCCAGGAAGAAATAAAATTTAATAAAATAAAGAGGGGGGGTGGGGGGTGTGTGTGTCGGGTGGTACCTGGCAATGGGGTGAGAAAGGTAAGTATCCGAACTAAACAAGCGTCATCGAGCAACTGCATAGGAGACCCTTGAAGGCCAGAGCAACCGCGCTTCGGCATGGATACTACACAAGAGCCCTACCCACTGCAACTTCTAAAATATGACCCTCGAAGAGCTACAATTTACTGCTGTAACTACTTCGAAGATCCAAACCCTTGAATAAACTTCTTTGAGTACATCAGCTAAGCTCCAAAACCGAGACTAGGCGTAGCGGTTTCACAGCTAATTGCAGCTTCAAAGAGCTGCAACAAAGTTCAGCACCCCAATCCTCGCTAAAAGACCTCGCCAAATTCCGTAACTTTTCAACATAAACCGCTAGAAGTGACCAAAAAGTAATGGCCTGGGCTCTGGAAGGACCGTAAGGCGGGAGTGTGCACCACCGGTATTGCACTAGCCTGGGAACACGAAACCTAATATGCCAGGGATGGAAAGACTCCACTTTCAGATTAAACAGCAAAGTTCAATAATCCCATGAGCCAGAGTCACATTTAATTCGAAAGTCGGTGAGCTAATTCAGAAAAACGACAAGGGATGCAGGGATTGCAAACCCAAATATTAAAAACCTTACGTGACAATCACAGTACGTAAGAGCAACTCAAGGAGATGAGTCCAAAATTCAGAATAAAGAAGAGACAGGTTTCATGTATCAATCGCAAAGAGGGGAGGCAATTTCTTCCTCGACCTGCAACTGCCTGCAAAAACCCAACTCAGGCAGATTGCGATAACCACATAGTATGGAATTGATGAATTGCCGTCATAGCCGCAAAACAGGAAGATCCGCTACAACCTCCCCGTCCTCAACGCCCACGGTCTTCTGCTCCCATTTCACGGTCATAGGATTTTATCCTAAGACCGCAAACATCTAGTTAATTAGCTGCTTCCGATGACGGTTCCGACTACGAAATTTTGGGAAGCAGTTCTGGTGGCTTTTTGGTGATTGAATCGTTGGAGTTTATGCACTTTGGTGGTTCACGTTGTGCTTGTGTGACGTGATCGGAAGTTTGGGGGGCATGTTGGATGTCAAGCTGGTTGTGCTGTGGGCAGTATTTGTTACAGATGCACTGTAAGTGACCTGTGCACCACGATCAGGGCCGCGCTAGAGGTGATGAGTTTTGTTGAAGTTGTGTGGGTCTCTAACAAGCTTACATTACCAGGTTGCACTTGCTACGGATTTTTGATTGTAAGCTTCGCACTATTTGAAAACACTCATATCACCCATGATTGCTTCTCAGTTGAAACGTTGCGGCATCAAAATTTGAAGAACGCTTGTAAATGGAGATAAGCAAGGGAAAATTTGTGTGGTCGACGTTCTCGGTTAGCTTTTTGATCAGGGGCTTGATAGTTTCCAATTCCGGGCTTGTGTGCAGGTAACCATATCGTAGCTTCCTAATCAGCATTGCGTCTAACAGGTTTTAAGCTCAAAGTGTAGGATCTTCGCTCCATTCTACTGGTCAGTCAATGTCTGCAAGCCAGTCTGAAGGAGCTTGTAGTCAAGACAAATGAGACACCGAGCAGATCATGGATCGTCTCCTCCTCCGCAACATCCAGGACTCCGAAAGGGCTACCGAGGTTGCACTGGTTTGTGCCACGAGCTTGATCCAGGGCTAGTGAGCTTGATGTTTTCCTGCTATTAGCATGATCGGCACAACAGTCATCAGTGCTTGGCACTCCCAAGTTGCTAGTCCAGGTTCCATTGTGGAGCTTGCTGCAAAGATCAGCATGGAGCAGCACGGCATCAGTGCAGCGCTTGAGAATCTGATACCCACAGATCATGAGAAATCAGTGCACCTGCATTGTCAGCTTTGGACGACAGTGAAGCGCAGCATGTCAAGTTTATTGTACTCACAGTATTCCCATTTTTTTAATGAAAATGTGTGTTTATGTGTTTTTTATTTAAAAAAATTCAGTTGATGAAGACTACATTTAATACACATCAAACTTTTTGTTTATTACATGAGAAGCTTACAGTCTGTGTTCTACAAATAAGAATTTTAATTTCGGTACGAATGTATGTCAATATTTTAAGCAAAGTGGCAAATAACCTTAAGTATTGGTCTGTCTTGAACTATTACTGAATATGCTTTTTGGTATGTGCAGGCTTACTTTTAAATGAAGGGTTTTCATTGTTTTTAGTAACTTATGGAGTTATTTTCAAATAATCGTTACATTTTTAGTTTTATTTTTTTATAATTTTTGCTACATTAGACTATATTCAGGAACTTCCAATCAATCTTATCATCTAAATGTGTTAATTTGTGTAAATAATTGACACATGTGTTTTGTTCTTTGAAATATCACCAAAATCAATTCATTTGAATTGGTTTATTACATGTATGCATATATATATAATATGTCAAAAATAATAAAAACAGAAGTAAAACATGAGAATATATCTTAAAATGATGGTAATCAATTTAATTGATTTTTTAAAAGATGAATAAATAGATTGATATTTAATTAAAACTATTGCATGTAATATGGGTATTTTTTATACATTTTAAAATCAAATAAAATATAAAGGGAATCGTTAGGTGGACACCCTCTTTTTAGTGCATGGACACCCTTTTCTCTTGATACACCAACAATACACTATTGCTACAAGTTTTCAACAAGTTGGACACTAATGAGGTTGAAAGGTACAAAAACAACAACAAAAACCAACAACAACCTACATCATACGAGCATTAGTAATACAAAAGCTAAACAAAACAAACAATAAAAAGAGGGTGTCCACCTAGCAAAACTTCTATATGGACACCACTTTTTATTTATTTACTTTGTTTAGCTTTTAAATTGTTGATATTCATGCATTGTGGGTTGTTATTATTTTTTGTAGTTTTTTGTAGTTTTTTTTATTTTTTTTATTTTTTTTTATATCTTTCAAACTCATTAGTATCCAGCTTATTGAAAAACTTGTAGCAATGGTGTATTGTTGGTGTGGCACCAGAGAGTGTCTATGCAGTAAAAGAGGCATCCACCTAGTAGTTCTCAAAATAAAATACCAAAATATATGCACATATATAATTTTTGAACTTATAAAATAAAATTAATAATTATTAGCTTTGAAATTTATTACATACTAAAAATTAGAAATCATTCTCCAGTTTCTCTTGCTATTAAATTAAAAAAAATATATATTTCACCCTTTCATTTTTATTTTATATTATTTTGAAATACTTTGCTTAGTGTGTATTGTTCTATACCAATATATAAATAATAACGAATTACTTTATTAAATACATAATACAAATACTCAGATTTATCTATCTTTGAATGGGTGTTTTTGTATTAAAGTTGATACATAAAGAATTAGTTTACAAACACTAAATTCAAAGTATAATTATATTTGGTTCTATACACATTCAATTTTTTTTAATTCTTTGATGTGTTTATTGATTTTCTTTGTATAATTTCACGAGTTTTAGTATCATGATAGGAAATTAAATCAGATAATGGAATGTCCGAACCGTAGATTCAGGTTTGAACCTCCAGGTAAATAAAATAGCTCGACTCTTTGTTCGAGTTGTGGACGTTCCAAATTTCGAACGCTCAGGGGTACAGTGCACAATCAAAGTGCCCAAAGTCGGTAACCAGGATACCCCAGACTCCTGGGCCCGGGTCAGTCCAGCCCGGCCCGTCTTCGAACCCGCGCTGTAGCTCTTGAAACAGGCTTTGGATTCGGTCCACCTCGTCGCTGTAGTCGTCTACGATCTGGAGTAATTTTGCATGTGGCTGCGAATTTGCGAGCTCCACAGGAATGCGCACCGTGGCCGGGCATTCGTTGCACTTCACGACGGCGTGATTTTTCGTTTGAGAGCCTCGCGAGATTGACTAAGATTTCCACCTTGACCGCTTCTTAAGGTGAAATTAGCCCTGTAAAGCTGTGAAAAGAGAATGTAGTTTTTTAGGGTTTGGCGCGTGGTCGATGGTTTACTTCGAATAGCGTGTGAAATACCGCTTATCGAATTCTTTGAGCCTCATGCAATCCTGGTCTCTTTCTTTGCCCGGTGCTTAAGTTTAGAAATCGTATCCAATGTTGCTTTGCTACGTGGCAACGCCATGCAATTGGTCGCTTTGGGTTTAGTGGTAGTTTGATTGTTCATAAGTCCTGTATGTGTGCAGAAAGACTCTTTAGTCGTTTTTCCTCGTTACAGTTGTCTGTGGACTCTATTTCCACGTTGAAGCCAAGGTTTAGTTGCGAAGCCTCAATTTGTGTGGTTACGCCGGGTTAATTTATGTGCTTGTGGTACAGGATCATATTGGTTATGTCTCACTGTGTCTTTCGGCTTTAGCTGATTTATTTGATTTTTTTAAGGGAGGCTGACCGCTCGTTTGGTCGTTGCGCTGTTGAGATGTAGGTAGTTTGTGTGATTTCGAAGTGCTTTTGAATCTCGTTGCAAGTATTTTTTTCATATTGCGACCTTCACATATTATTGTCGGAGGATTCTCGGAGGAGAAGTTAACGAAGCCCAAGACTTTGTTTCAGGGTTTTCCGGTACAGGATCTCATGGAGTCCTCTCTATTGTTGTGATGGGCTCGGGAAATTCGAGACCGATTCGAGAGTTTCGCGAGAACCTCCGAGAGCTAGATGAGAGCTTTGCAGAGGCCACACGGAATCGTCTCTGGTTTCTTGAGATCCTCACTTTGTGAACCAATTGAATTCTGGAGGTTAGGGCGAAGGCAGTTGCAAGACAGGGAATTATAGATAGGAGTCAAGAATGGCGGTCTTCAATAAATTGAAACAGCTCGATGCATACCCGAAGATCAGCGAAGATTTTTACAGCCGAACTCTATCTGGCGGTGTTATCACGCTTGTATCTACTATATTTATGTTCGTTTTATTCGTTACAGAAATTAGTAAGTTATTTTGCTCTCCTTCGTCTCTATCCAGGCCTTACTGAAACTCTCCATGTCGCTTAGCTATTACTGGATATGTAAATATTGGTTACCACTGTTTTTTATGCGGTGGTCTCTTAAGGAGTGGCTTCTCAGCTGTTTAGTCGTGATAGTATTTTAAGGATCCAATTCAGTGTCTGCTTGTAAGATAGACTTCTCACTACGATCAGAAGCAGTGCTGTTGACGAGAAACTAGATAAAGCTTTCCACTCTTGAAATGCTTGTCTTTTTCAGGCTTGTACCTAAGTGCTCAAACGCAGAATCAGCTGGTTGTGGATACTTCGCGAGGAGAAACTCTTCAAATTAATGTACGTTTAGCATTATTCTTGATCCGCACACAGTGAGATTCTGCTTGAAAATTTTCTGTATCACTTTGGCATTTGATCAGATGATATTTCCTCTGTTCCCAATACAGAAGCGTGAGGTGGTGATTTTGGTTACTCTTTACAGGGCCCTGAATTCAAGATGGATATGCTCCAAGTGTGCATGGGTTTTAAGACCAAACGAACAGCAGAGACTTATGTACCAAGTTGTGTGATGTATGTTTTTTCAGTTGGACATCACGTTCCCAGGATTGGCGTGTTCCATGGTCAGTTTAGATGCAATGGATATAAGTGGTGAGCAGCACCTCAATGTGGTACGATCCCCTGCTGATTTATCTCTTGAAGCCTTTCCACTGAGCTTTGAACTAGTATTCTTTAATTGCGGGCATGCATGAGCCTTGTGTGTGGCTTTTCTTATTCAATACTGACCGTTACAGCACTGTGTTCTTCGGAATTTCATAATCTTCAATGGTTCTTATGTTTTGTGCTTCGTTTGTGCGTTTGCAGAGGCACAACATTTTCAAGAAAAGACTGGATGTTCATGGTAAAGTTGTAAATGCCCCAAAACCGGATGCTATCAACGCTCCCAAGGTAAGTCATTTAGTCAAAATCTAGTCATAATTTGGGTAGGGGAGGCTGTGGGAACATGGGTCCTTTAATTTTGCGTTGGCTTTACGTAGTACAGAATCTGTGCTAATGTCAGTTATTTGTCTTGTAAGTTGGAATTCCTCCTGGATGAGAAATTTGAATTTGTGAATGATAGTTACTCACAAATTACGACTCTTATTTTAAATGCAGGTTCAGAAGCCGTTGCAGAAACATGGCGGGAGGCTCGAGCACAACGAAACCTACTGTGGCTCTTGCTTTGGCGCGGAATCCGTAAGCTTTGCATTCCATCCATTTTATGCGTTTTTGAAACAATGTGTTCTTGATTGCCTGTTTTCATAGGTATATCTGCCAGTATGAAACAGGGAGATGTTTTATGGATAGATTGCAAAAATTGTTATTGATTGAAGTGGTACATTAATATTGTGGATTGCATGGAAAGATGTATTGTCTGGATGAAAGGTCTTTCCTAGGCCGAAGCTTCATACCGTGTGGAATGTATGGGTTTTCACAGTCAGATGATGAGTGTTGTAACAATTGTGAAGAGGTGCGAGAGGCCTATCGCAAAAAGGGTTGGGCCTTGACTAATGCAGACCTTATTGATCAGGTTGGTATCCTGTTTTTTCCGTTACGGTTTGAATGTCATAGTACAAGCTTTTTCAATGGTATTCTTTACCACATTTGATGTTTTTGATTCAGATTCGAGGTTTGATTTGATTTAGGACCATTCTGCAATGTCTTTCTCTGTTTTCTCTGTTATTCACTTTGATGTGGTGTCCATCCAGTGCCACAGAGAAGGCTTCATTGAGAGAGTGAAGGAAGAAGCTGGTGAGGGTTGCAACATTTATGGAAAATTGGAAGTGAATAAAGTGGCAGGAAATTTTCATTTTGCCCCAGGAAAATCATTTCAGCAGTCAGCTATTCACCTCCTTGATCTTATGGGATTCATAACAGACAGCTTCAATGTAATTATCCGTTCACCATCCTCAGTGGTACAACCATAATGCTTTTGTTTAAAGGCTTTGAAAATCGTTGTACCTTATCTTGTGCCATTTCATCGAAGAAATGTTGAAGGCATTGTCTCCTGTGACTATCCCTTTGTTCTGCCTGATAATAAACTTCAATTAAGAATTTGATATGAGGCTGATCGATTTGGTTCTTGGGCTCCTTACGATTGCAGGTGAGTCATACTATCAATGAGCTTAGCTTTGGTGCTCATTTCCCTGGAGCTGTGAATCCTTTGGACAAGTAAGTAAGCTGCGCCCTTCATCCTCTTTATTTCCATTGATATTTGTCCCTTGTGAATTTACTTCAGGTCTTAAAAACAGCTTGACCATTTCATTCTACAGTTTCTTACTTCAATTTTGTTTCTTGCTACGGTTTAAAGGACCTATAATGGCAGAGCTAAAAGCTGCTTGGTTCTTGGGCTCTGATTTCAAGGAATATAGTTCCTAATACGACTTACAAACTTGATCTGTTTACGCACTATAGGGTGACGAGCATTCAGAAGGATCTTAATGGCATGTACCAGTACTTCATTAAGGTGATTCTTCTTCGCATTTTATTACCTTCGAGTTTTTTTCAATGTTTTTCCTTGTGTTCTTTCATTACCATGAATGGATGAGTAGATTCTGTCACATATACTAAATGTCGAACTGAGGATTGAACAGGTGGTGCCTACAGTGTACACTGATATTAAAGGTCGCAAGATTTCAACTAATCAGGTGGGTAACATCCTTATGCGCAAGGTTTCCATTCGTTTTCTTGTGTAGCCTGGACAGGTTTCGCACTATTACGTGGCACCTAGGTAGCATCCTCACAATTATTGGAATTGTTCTTCAGTTCTCTGTGACGGAGCACTACACGGCTGGAGATCATGGTCCAAGATTCGTACCTGGTGTCTTCTTCTTTTACGACCTCTCACCCATAAAGGTACTTCCTCATGAGTTTGTATTCATGTTAAATACATTGCACAAGGTCAATACACCTCCTGTCCAGGATAGAACCCATTCCAGTGTGGTATTCGACACCTTATTCTTTCCAGATGTTATAACATTTGGTGTTATATTGATATATTATACTTGTCGAAAAGCTCCCGCGGCTGAAAGGAATCTCTTAAGTGGACATGTTATGGATATGTTATACAGGCATTTTGCTTTGTTGTGTCAGGTTTTGATAAGAATTTACCATAGACCACATCCAATGTGCCTCCCACTGTTAACTTGTATTAACGCGAGCGTTGTGTACGTGTGGTGACAATTGCAGGTTAAGTTCTCAGAGGAGAGACCATCCTTTTTGCATTTTCTGACAAATGTCTGCGCCATCGTTGGAGGTAAGTTGGCCACTGTTCGCGATTTGGAATTTGGTTTACAAAGTTAAAGACTTACTAAAGTGCTTAACGTTTAGTTAGATCCAAATTTCTTGTATTGGTCACCAGACTCGTAAAATTTTTCGGCCCACTAAACCTGCATAACCTAATCCGGAGTAGCTGTTTACCTTGTAATCATGTAGAACCTTATAGTTATTCGGAATCGTCAGGCTACTCTACTCTAACTATTCAGGCATTGAAGCTTAGCTTCAATTTTATCGAACCCAGTTCGGAACTTCGATTTTAACCTTGGATGAGTGAACTAAGAACCATATCACTTTTTGCAGATTTCTTTTATTAACCACACCACAATAATTAAGCAGTCCTATGGGCCAGGAAGGGTATCTGGATGTGATAGCAGCATCTATCAAGGGTTTTTACATCGTTTCTGGGTTTTATTGTACAGGTGTGTACTCAATAGCTGGTATTGTTGACTCTTTTATTTACCATGGGCACCGAGCAATCAAGAAGAAGATGGAGCTAGGAAAGCTCAGCTAGTGAGGTTTCTTTCTTTTGACCTGTTGCGAGGGTGCAACAAAAGCTTGGCAGCTAGGAAATTACCGTGGATAACTTTGATGAGTTACTAAGGGACAGTCGAGGATCTGGAAAGCTTTGTGCCTATGTACGAGGTATTCCATTTGCAGTTAATTTAATTTAGGCTCAGATTTGAAAGAGAAGTCCATAAAGGTTGAAGGCTGTTCCAAGTGGCGAACAACTATTTTCGGACAGGTCTGATTCTGTGTGATGGAACGAGTGTTAAAAATGAGTTTTTATTTTGTTTTATTTTATGTCTTTAAAGTATTGTTGATTTTATTTCTATTACACGTTTCGGCATGGGATCATAAGATTCAATGTTGAACGAGACATGGTATTACGTGGCTCTTGGGAATGATTTAAAAATTGAATCTGTCTATGATTTGCTATCAATTTCAGTATTGAATAGTAAAAGGCTGGAGTTTTTAATTATTACCATCAAAGTTACCTGCGGTCAGGGCTTGTATGCACACTGTGGGGTGGAGTCAAAGCTCCACCCATCTATCCTAGGCTACCGTAGAACACCCCTAACTCAGGTGGGGGTGGACGGAATACATCCGTCCTTCCCAGTTGAGCTGGGGGTGCCCAGCCTGTTGGGCAGCCCTGCGTAGCTGCCCAGACGGAAGCTGGGCAGCCCAGCCTAGGTGCCCTGCCTGGGTTCGGCCAACCAGGCCCGCCTGGAATCCCTAATCCTGGCCGGCGTCCGGCAAGGACTACGGTTATTAGTTTTTAATTAATCAAATAATAAATAATTGAATATTTTAATCTAAAAAACTAGTTATAATTAGATAATGTTTTAATTAAAATATATAATAAAAACCTAAAATTATTTGATAAAATGGAAATAAAAGGATTATTTAAAATTTTCTATTAAAAGTTTATATTCTGCTTAATATATTATATAATAATGTAGTAACATTTGTTTATAGAAATTTAGAATTTGGATTAAAATTTTGAAAATTAGACAGTTAGAATTATAAAATAATTATTTGCAAATCATTACTAGTAATCATTTACAAACAATCACAAATTGTTTACAACCAGTTATATTTGAATAATCATAAATAACTATGAGGTTTTATGTTGTTTTTGTATTATAATCAAATAATATACTTGTAAATAATAATAAATTCAAGAAAATCAAACATCAAATTTGAATGAAAATTTACTAATAAATAAGTAGGATAAGTTTGATTCTTAAGATGAATAAAAAAAAAATTAAAAATTAATTATTATTTTTTAATTACAACTGAATCATAATTGTGAATTGAAAATATAATAAACTAAAATAATTTAAATATATGAATCAATATTAAATATTACAAATATAGTTTTCATAAATATACAATAAATGAAATAATCA
This sequence comes from Physcomitrellopsis africana, assembly GCA_036785485.1. Classification (NCBI taxonomy): domain Eukaryota; kingdom Viridiplantae; phylum Streptophyta; class Bryopsida; order Funariales; family Funariaceae; genus Physcomitrellopsis; species Physcomitrellopsis africana. Next base: position 854,152 of record JAWRVF010000073.1, on the reverse strand, counting down.
TTTTATGTACTTTAATACACTTAATTATATACCAAAAAAAAAAAAAAGTATTAAATCTAATAAAAATTCAAAATTTATTGTACAATTTAATAATTATCTATATGGTATAGAATGATATATTTTGATAAAAAATACAAGTATAAGAAAACATATAGTTATAATAATTAATAAGAAGACATTGTAACAAAGACAAATGTAGAAGTATCACTCAAAGTGTAGAAGACTAATTGTACTATACCATATATTATTATGTGTACCATTGAGAACTCTCAACAGTTATATGATTGTGTTGTACTACTTCACCTCCAAGTTTTGTTGCTTTAGCAAATTTTATCTAGAAGAATTCTAATAATTTTCATAGAAAAGTCTATGTTGAATCCTGTTGTAGATACTCTTACTTGAATTAAATTTTTTTGTCCTATTTCTTCAGTTTCACTCTTATCAACTTCATAATTGCTAGTATTGTATAATGAGGATGAAATTACTATGGCTTCCAGTCCTCCTTGTTTAGTATCATAATATATTCTAGAAGATTCTACTACAATACTCTCACATTAATTAAATAGAAAGTAAAGAAGAATAGCAATTTGGTGCTTACACAAATTGCCTCATATGGAATATTCACAAGAACATGTGTAATGTAAAAAAGATTGGTAATTCCATACCAAGGTTAAGGATTTTTTGAACATTGAGATTTCACCTTCCAATGTTTATCCAATGTAGTTGGCTCTAAAATCTCTTTTTTGCAAATACTCTAAGCTTGTAATATACTATTTTGAACAATATTTTGTATGTTTGTGTTTAAAATAAAAGTGTTATATTTTTTTATCATCCAAGTATATGAAATGAGTGACAACAAAAGTTGTCAAATATCACAATAATCAATCAGTTCTTCTTCCTAATCCACTTCTTGTAAATTTACTTTTTAATGCTTCATAGTAAGCTTCCATATTATTGTTGGTATCTTGGTTTATATGAAACAAATATCAAAATCTTACTAATCACATATTTGTTATAAAAACATATATTCTATAAAAAAACAATCTACTAATTTTAATATAAATCTATCAAAATTTAATAATTTCATCTAAAATTATTTGCTATCTATACAAATCTATCAAATCCAACAATAATTTCTCAAATATACATTTATTGTTACCATTTTGATTATATAAATAAATAAAACTTAAATAAAATTTTCTAATTTCTACAAATTGATGCTTAATAAAATATTCTTATGCCTATACCATTGAGCTTTTTTAAGGTGGTTTTTATAGTATTTAATATAGATAAGAGTTGAAAGATGATTTCTTGTATATTTTCTATCTTTTATTCAATTTTCAAACCAAATTTTTTTATGTTCTTCATAGACTTATCTAATAATAAAAATAATTTTTTTAAATAAGTAATTATCTAATTTATAAGTTCTTGTGAAATATGTAGACCTAATACACTTTTTTTTTTTTAATTTTAATTTTTATATTTACATAAATTTATTGCACCATGTACAATGTTACCATTTCTTTCTAGTATAATCACTATAGTAGTAAATTACCTTAGCAATGTGGATATAAAATTAGTTGAAAAATTATAAATTTTATAAGACAACCTCATATTTTTTACTTTTTGTAATTAGAATCTTTATAGTGATTTTTTGATTCATATGTACAATAATACTTATATTATGCAAATCAAGTATTATATATATATATATATATATATATATATATATATATATTCAAATTCATATTCTTAGATCTAAATTGCTTGTAGAAGGATGAAGACAAGAAAAATATAAATATTTTTGATTATATCCTAAATTTATAATATATTTGATTATATTTATAGGAAAAATATAAATATTTTTTGTAACATATTGTTAATATTTTAATTTTCTAAATTTGATATAAGCTTATTATATATCTTTTTGAAAAAATAAATTTGTAGATGTGGATATAAAGTCATAAAATAATATATCTAGTAGTAATAATATATTACAAATAACTTTCATGTTCTTATAAGTTGGAAGTGTAAGTAGTCCCACATGAATGTGTTGATTGAATACAAACTTTAAGTTCAAGCTAATAAGTTAATTAGCAATTGCTTATAGTTATTAGAAAGTGAAGATTTTATTGTAAGTTGGATGATGAACCAAACAATTAAAGTGTTGATTGAATACAAACTTTTCAAGTATATGACATGCAAGTATATATAAAGTTATGTGAAGATGTATAAAGTTAGTAGCATATGACAATTGTAAAGGTTCAATGGTAGTAATCATGTGACATATGGTTTTGAAACATGTCTTTAATGACTTATAAAAAAAATATAAAATAAGAATAGATAAAAATAAAAGTTATCACAAAAGATACTAAATCTTTAGTTTTTAAACAATTATAGATATAACATAACAAACATCTTACATAAAAAGATTCTTTTAGTTTTCTAAACACAAGTTAAAAATTTTACATCTATAATATTAAAAAATTACAAAATCTCTTAAAACTATGATATTTTTGGATAGATCAATAATTTGATATTTTTTGTTGCCATAAATGCTTTTAGTTCTTAATACTTTTACCAACACCTTTAAACAAGGCATTTCTTAATATTAATAGTTTTACATATATATATATATATATATATATATATATTTTTTACACTTATCTATTAATAAACATATTATCCTTTAAAATTATACTTGTTTTTTTGACATCATAAGGACTCTTTGTATAAAAACAACAAACACTATTATTTACCCAATAAAATTAATGTTTCTATTAATTAATATTAACATGTTATTTTTGTTTTTATTCTTAACAAGAATAAAGAAGTTACATTTTTTAACCAGATATATTAAATCAAATGAACTTTACTAAAAATTTTTTTTGTATTTCATTGAAGACTTTATTTGATAAAAAATTTAATTAAAATAATTTTTATCAAACAGATATTTAAAAAATTTTGATTGACAAACAATTTTATAATCTTAGAATCCTAAAAAAATATGCACAAACGCATATATTGTGCTGATATACATGAAATCATGCAATACTTTCCATTTGTATGGAAACACAATTAATATTGGCTATCAATAATGGAAGTCATCAATGTAAAGATATCAATGCTACTGCCGCTAAGCGGCTTGCAAATTTCTTCGTTCCCTCAAATGTTAAGTATTTTGGAATATGAACGCTGACATATGCCTAAAATATATGACGGCACATATGTATAAACGCTGAAATGTGTTAATGGACTAAGTTACCATCCCTCTGATCCATAATTCTTGCCCATTTGCCCAGATTAATCCATATAACTAATTTCTGCAACAATCTCAGCCCCGGAGGACCAAATTTCAGGTAAATTCCATGGCACTGAGATACTCACCATTCGCTTCAAAATGATCTACCAAGCGCTTCAGGAAGTCATCTTTCCCCACTGTTTCAACGTTGCAGATAATGCAGCACTGCCTGCGTGCACGAGTAACAGCCACATTCATCCTCCTCTTGTCGCTCAGAAATCCTACCTGCAAGAAGACATGAATCATAACAACTTGTCATCCAAGAGTATTGACTACACGTTTACCACGCTATCCCATTTATCAGGCTCAGATTTGAAGACCAATGGCGACACTTCTAACGGTATTCAGAACAACAGAGGCAAAAAGAATTGCGATGGGTTACAGAAGGATCATATGAACCATGAAGTAAAACATGAGAACAAGCTGTGTACCTCGTGCGTGTCGTTAGACCGCACCATCGAAATGACTATTGCCTCCTTTTCGCGTCCTTGAAAACCATCAACAGTACTGATTTCTAAATCCACCAACTTTTTGTCATCAGAGCGCATCGCCTTGAGGATTCCTACCTGTTTTCCACCAAAATCCACAATGAATGGTGATTATTTTTTCACTCGAATCATAAACTATATACGTAAGAAGAATCAGACACGTTGAAAACATTTTATTATTAAGGAATAGACTACTAAGAAACCAACAGTTAGCAAATTTGTATTTCCTCCGTGACATTCAATAGTAAGAAAACTCAATTGAGTCACTAATCAGAGCTGTTACTCATTCAACACAATTACAAAGAGGAGAGGAAGACCTGAGCTGAATAAGGCGTTATGATCCCAATATCACCAGCTTGTACCCCTGCTTCCATGAGTAGTTTTGCATGTGCTACTGCAACACGAGCTTCACCCTCATTGTAAGTACTATCAGCCTCATCTTTCTTCTCTTCCATATCACACCTGATAATAGCAATCATGCATTTGTTACATGTTCCAAGCATTTAAGCACTTACTGCACTGTCAACATAGAGGTAATATCATCACCATATAAGCATTTAAGCATCTGACGCTCCTAAAAAACAGTATATCTTTGCATTTGCAACTACTCAGAAAAACACATTTTAGACAATCAGATTGTACCCCTGCATTTGTTTTACGAAAATTCTTTCAATAAAGCATTTGGACGACGTAAAACATCAATATACGTTCCACTTCTGAAAAATTGCAGACACCAAATACATGTATGATTGATAAAACCCTTTTCCTAGCAGTTGTGATACTAAATATCACCATACTGAGCCATAATCAGTGACCATCGAAATGAAAAAGTCAATATGAATTCTGAGCTCATCGGGGTAAATTTTTATGAAAAATATATCAGGAACAAGCATGATACAATTAAGGAAAAATACCCATCTGTGTCGATAAGGATGAGGGTTGGTTCAGTAGCGCTTGTCTGTTTGACTCCTTCGAGATCACAGAGACTATGTCCAGAGACACTGGAGTGGGCTTCAATCTACAAAACCATGATGAAGTCCCTGATCAGAAAAAATTGAAGGCTAGCTCGATCTTTTCGAATTACCTACAAGTTTTACTACAAGTATAGGTACCTATGCAGCCAAGCGTATCAAGAATCAGCTGGGTATTGCCTCTAGTGTTCACAAAACTTGTAGGCATGTCAAGAGATGAAATAAAGATCCAAGATTCACCCCCTCTACTTCCCAAACGCTCTTGTATATTAATGGGCCTTCAGGAACAGTGACACGTACAGCGTATACTGAGATCAAGTAGATGGTACGAGGACGCACCTTATCATTGTAAAGCTCACGAGAAGACCACTGCATGATGAGCTCGTGCATTCGATACTGCACTGTCAACATAGAGGTAATATCATCACCATATAATGCTGTCAGACGCTCAAAGAGCGTTCTGCCATATCCTTTGTTCTCAGCCTCGGCACTTTGAACGGTTGGAGACAGCTGAAGATGGTCACCTGCCAAAACGCACCGTCGGCCCTGGAATCCCCATGAATTAACAGTTACTAATTTCATCAACTAATTGTAACGAAACTCTTAGTTTGAGGGTATTAAATCTAGTGATAATTCAATTCACACAAGAAGAATCCGCAAAAGAATCTTTTACATGTAATGGAAATTTTAGAAGTTGACAAGCAATAAACGATTGTCAGGGACAGGAGCCAAGAAGCTCATTCTACCTTTAATAATGCAATCCAGCAGGCAATTTCTAAAGCTTGAGCTGCTTCATCAATGATAACAACATCAAAAGTTGCATCACGCAGTTGACGAGTGAGGGCCCCTGTAAGAGTTGTCAGAATTACAGCCGAGTCTTTGATAACATCGGCGACTGCTTGCTGTTGCCTCTGTCGTTCTTCCTTGCCCAGACTCCGCAGCTCCCTTCTGATATCTCCACGTGTTCGTCTATCTTTTGCTTTCAAAAGCTTGCTGTTCAAAACCTATGTGTCACACAGAGAGGATTAAAACTCGTCCACTCAGAATCTTCAACCCTAGATGAAAGTAATGTGCATACTAAAGACACTTGGAGGCTGTCGACGGACATATATCATCAGGCTACCCCACTATCTCATTACAATTCAATTTTAGAAAGTCAGTCGTGCGAAAGGCTGTGGTGTGTAAAATATAATGAGAGACACAAGAAAAGTATTTCTCGATGGCTAGGACTGTGCACTAAGGATTCTAACAAGAAGAGAGAAGAGCAGAATGCATGCCGCAGCTAGAATATTCTGACGCAATGCAGCTATCAATGCATTGTTCTAAAAGTGCTTACCTTCATCTCTTTACGCACATCGTTGGCGAGGCTACTATTGTCTGCCCTCATAACCTGAACATAGAACAAACATCATGTAAGAATTCCTTCGTTAAATGACGTGCAGGAATATATTGAGGTTTAGTATGTTTCCTGAAAAACTACTTAAGCTACAAGCTGCATGATAAATCAATAAACAATTCTGGTGAAAAGAGTGATGTTTACAAAACAAACGAACAAGAGCATGTAAAATTGCAAAATGAATACAAAGTATGAATAAGAGTTTGTACCAGACCTGTGCATCCAAGGAAGAATCTAATACTTGAGGCAGGAGGCGTGCGGGATGACCCATTCGAACCAACTTCACTCTGCATCAGTAATTAATAGTCACTGAGACCGCTGAATCCTCAAGAGCATCTCACAACTTTCACCCAGAATATACAACACGATCGGAAAGAGCCTATTCATTGGATGGAAATGCACAGGATTACAATGGGAAGGGTCGAGACATGACAAACTACATATCTATAAAGGTTTCACAGAACTACAATATGAACTGAGATCGGCTGAAAATTTACTTGTGGCATGCAAGCCGCTCGACTAAGTTGTCAACAGCAATGTTTGATGCCGCGCAGGCTAGAATCTTGGAGCCCCTCTTGACCTCCTGAAGGATGAGCTCAACCACAGCAGTCGTCTTGCCCGTGCCAGGAGGTCCATGTAATAACATGACATTGTTTGAACCCAATGCTTTCGAAACAGCTGCCTTCTGCTCTGACAATCACACCACACTTTGCTTGCTCAAACTTGGATAATGCTCATTCTCCATCCCAGGTAGACATAATCTCTGCATTACTGCCACTTGCTCACCAGCGTCTGGTCCATTTGCACACCATGTTAACCCAAAGGCACTTAATATGCGATTACACTCCAGCATATCACCGTAAATGGGTTCATACCTCCAGGTCTTTATTGGAAATTCTTGCTTCATTTACACTAGTTGACGAACACAGGATCCACTAGGGAGCACTTCTAGCGAATTTGGTCAAGTTGTCCCAGATATTGAACATACTCAATGCCTTAGCAATGACTACCATATGAAAAGTGGGCTTACCTGGGAGTGATCAAGACTTTTGTTAAAAAGAGTGAAAGTGACCAGTTTCTTCGCAAACGAAGGAGCTTTGCCTCCGAAGAGAACCGGAACCAGATCGACAGCAGGTCCTTTGACTCCCTTGCTCAGCTCTATCAAGGTGTCCTTAAGCCGCCTGTATGTCACCTATTAGCACACCTGTGTTAGTTTGTTAAAGCCTTCTAGGCACACTTCGAGATAAAAGTCTGTGATGGAACAATATATACAGATTCACCGATCGAAAATAAAAACTGCAGAATGCATAAGAGGACGTACTTCGTTGGCCAACTTCTCCAGTCGTAAAGGGGAGTCTAAGCCCTCCTCCGGCGGATCATCGACGGCAAGTACAATTGAATTATCCTAAACTCCATGAAAACCAAAGGCAAACTAGTGAGTTTCTACAACCACTAGCAACTGGAAATCCATGACTACACAATGGAACGATGATCTCAATAAAATCATCAATGAAAACATTTACAGCATTACAAAAAAAGAAGTCGAAGAGGGATATTTCATACACCTTAATACGATACACGGTTCCTTGTCCGAGAGATGGACTGTTGCCGTCTCCTTTATTCAGTTTCAGATTTACTACGTCATGCGGCGTCAGCTGCATAGAGACCAACCCAGACATTCCCAACTACATTTAAGACCTTGCAAGTCCAAACACAAATACCAACAGTAACGGCAGCGAATGACACTGGTTTCACTCTCAAATTGAGTCCGTCTGAGATAGTCTAACCTTACCTTGTGAGGAGGGAGTAAATCGCCTCTATTTGCCTGCAACTCCAGTAAGGTCTTTCCCAAGAGTCCTGACTACGCACAAATATTCATAAGGCCAAGCCAGGGCGGTTAATTGAAATGGAAACTTGGCAATTCATAACGGAAAAACTTCAAGCTAAGTGATCATGCATCAAATTTCAGATATACGCTACATGATCTGCTTAAGAGATAGGGTCGATCTCTTTGCTCTATGTAATATAGGGAAGAAACGCATGACCGAAACGACAAGAATGCTTGCTTCGAAGAACAAGGTGCATTGTGGCGCAGTCACCTGAACGTCAGTGCATTTAAGATTGAGAATTATAGACCCTCGCTTCTGAGCAATTTCCGGCTTCAAAGTTGACAATGCATCCAAGGATGCCGCTATCTCTGCTTCCTGGCTTTGTCAAACCCAACAGTAACTGTAAGATACATAGGACCAACGTCAAGGTACATATTTCAGGTACAAAATGCTGTAGCACACAGCAAAGCCCACAGAGGCGAATCCCAAATGAAGTTTCACACCTCAGTCGGCTTCGAAAGAGGATCATGACATGAAATTTCAAGTCACCAGTTATTCTTGAGATAAAACAGAAAGCAGAATTTGCTAGAGTAGGAGTAGAACGCCAGCTCCTGAGCCGGCGGTTAGAACTTCAAGGAGGAAAATACTGGTTGCAACATAATACCTACAACAAATTCCTTATAAAAGAGACTGCCGCCTTCATCAACTGCAACAGCGAATTCATCAAATATCACCCCTAAAACCATAGACAACAAAAACGTCTTGTAATTACGGGCAAAGATAGCAAGGCACCACCTTCTCAAGGTCAACAAGAGGCAGCATTTGGCTAATAAATTGCTCCAGTGTCACAGCTTCGCAAAATGCTTTGGGTTTGCTGTTGCTCTTGCTGCTACCCTTGGTTGAGGCTTTCGCCTTCCCCTTGGAAAGATCACCCTTCCCATGCTGACCCAGACTCGACAAGGCGGGCGAAGGTAGCTGGGACATGGTGGATAAAAAAAATTGCCGCAGCTCTTCCAACAGACTGCGCCCGCTTTCTGTTCCACCGTTAGGGTGGCCACACCACTGTACCGTGTCTCCACCAATGCATCGACTCTCCCCCCACACACTCGCCTCTTTTCACAACGTAATTTCGCCCTTACAATTCCTGAAACCCATACCAACCCATCACTCCATCTGTCCCGTTAAAGCCTCCCCGCCGTCACCGCACTAAATCCACACTCGTGGTCCCGATTCTCAACTGCAAGTCACGGCATCAGCCTTTCCGCCCCTATCTCTCTCCCTCGCTCTCTCTCAACAGATGTTGGCTTCCGTGAGTGAGGAAGGGAAAAACCGTTTCGAGTCTTTATTCACAGCACTCTAAAAGGAGGTACCTGTACAGTGGCGATGGAGGTGGGATTCCGAGTAAAAGGCCCCAGAAAGTGAACAAAGAGGGGTTGAGAGGGGATGGGCATTGAATAGTGCGAAAGCAGACAGCACCGACGCGATTGGACGCTGCGAAAATGTGAAGCCCTTCCTGTGGCCTATGCTGTGACCACTTCGGCAACTCGCGCACTTTCCTTCTTTGTACCAGATTCCTCCCTTGCTCTCTTTGTCTCACTCCGCGAGCCTCTTCCTAGGCTACTCTCCAGCAAAACTGGCTCTCTAACTCTCCAAAAGACCTTGGTCTACTGCCTCAAATGCATTATACCAAATCCAACCCGCTTTCACCTCTTCACTTTTCCCTCAGTTTTACACTTCACCTTCTCCATCATTCTTTTAGGGTTTCGAGCTGGCAGTTTCATTAAAATTAGAAGAATGATTTGTTAAAAATACTGATAAAATGCGCTGCAACGGTCTTTTCCCATCCATACATCACATGGTTGAGACACACCAAAGTAAGCTTTGAGACTCCTCAGGAGCAATTTCACGTACGGAAGTAGTTTCTTCACTAAATCAGTCAAAAATCAGTAAGGGCTAATATTATACGTTGCCATCCCAAACCTAATGTACTTCCCAAGTGGCTCAAAGATCATCTTCGATGGACACGAAACCAGGAAATTGCTGTACATCGTAGACGATTTCATGGCAAATCGGCTGGTAAGACGAGAAATCACTAAGTGGAAAACCCGGGCCGTCTGTAGACGAGAGGAGTACTGAATTGGGCCTACAGGAGAAAAAAATCAATTATAAATGGAGTTCCACGAGCTCGGCAAGTTAAGTGACGGCACGAATAGCTTTTGCCAAGCAGAATTTACCAACTCTGCTTGCAAGCCTTCATAGCGAGGAAATCCTCATGAACATCTTAGAAAAGCCTACATGACGTCTCCAACCAGAAAAGTGGACTAAAGACCGAGATCAAATCCATGATGTGTATGACCCTGCGCTAGTCTTTCCAAGTGCCAACACACAATGTGCAACAACAGTTCAGTTCTCCATGAAAGATATCCACGGATATACAACTGAACCTGAGCAGCGAAGGATACTCAACGAAATCACTCATGTAGAATTGAGTTACAAGATTTATCGTTAAAAAACTTCGAAATCCGGTTGGAATTTAGACAGAATGAACCCACTGAACCACACCATCATCATTGCCACGTGTGATTATTACATGGTCGTAAGTCGGGCGACACATTGCTCAAAAGCTGTAAAAGTAGCTTTCGTTTGTGCTTACAACTTAACTGAGCTCCAATATAAGCAGTATCAAAACTAATTTAGAACTCATCGTCGTCGTCATCCTCATCAACAAAAGTGCTCAGCTGGCCACTGAGTCCATCATCCTGTTCAAGGGCCTGGCTTATCGCCTTTTCATCAACTTGGTCGTCGTCATAAAGTGATGTGTTCCGGCGGAATTCTTCTGCCCTGATTTCCCACTGTGGCCTTTGATTCTTCTCCTCAGCCAAGTCCTTCTCAATGGCCTTTCTGATTGGCGTCACGACCAGAAAGTACTGTTGACACAAACATGCAAAGGTACATTACCATACAAGTGAAGGGACATATCCTACAACGCAATCAGCAAAAGCTACTGAAGTACCTAACAATCCTTAAAGACTAATGAACTGGTATTGAAAACACCATTTGCTCAAAAGTACAGAAGTAGGGTCGGAGAAATGCTTTCGGACGTACTTGAGCCAATACTATTACAGGGATCCACCATTTGCCCCATTCATTAGCGTTGGGGCCATCGATCAGCTTTTTATCAACGAAAACCGAATCAGTGGTTCCTGTAGCCACCTCAACTATTCGCTCAACCAGGGCTGGAAGCCAAACCGTTCCGTTGGGAAGAATCTAAATACACAGAAAAGAAAACATCAGTACATTTTATACTGGCGAAACACTGTTTGGTGTGCATTAATAGATCAACAACAGATGTGCACTCTCGTCAGCTATATAACTCGTTTTACACTGGCATAGTAGATGGCTAGTGTATGCGACCCCCACATACCTTCTCTCCTCCATCATTTGTGTTGCATCGACCACTATTCTCCACTAACGCGTAAGGCACCTGCACAATATTTTACAAAGGATAGAAACAATTTAGCTGCGAATCGTGAAGATTGCAAACGGTTGAAGTCAAAAGATATTGGAATCACCAACCTGCACACAAAATGCACAACTGATCCACGAAAAAATAAACAGCGCTACATGAACCATACGTTTGAATTTATCAAAGAAGTGGAGCAGATCTAGAACGAACACGCGATCAGCCCCCCAAAAAGTCACCTTAAAAGAATTTTCATACCTCTTTCTCATCCTTCTTTAAACCTGCCTCCTGCCGAATTGCTGCCTGCAAGGCAGCTGACCTTTTCTCCACAAATTCGGTGTAGTTTACACCATCGGAAGGGGAGAATTGCGCATGTGTAAGAACAATCACTGCTAAGCGCCAAAAATTAGGTCCAAAACTCCGTGCCAAAGCCCTGATTACCTGCCTGTCTAAGTTGTCCACACGATAGCCATCTAGCCTATCAACATAAAGTACAACGTCGATGGTCTTGCTCAAAAGAAACCTGCAGGAGACAAATATTCAATCAAATCTTCAGTAAGAGGATACGTAACAAGGCTCCATAATCATCTGTGCAACACAGAATAAGACTCAAGAGGCTGCAAAAAAATAAAAAAATAAAAAAAATCCAAAACCCTTATCTAGGAAACACGCATTAATAGTCAACCACTACAATAGTCAATGTTGTCTAGGTTTCAATAAGGCAACACACCACGTTACGTGACGAGATAGGCGTACAAAAGCAACAAAAAGATCCGTTTTCTTCGATGTCCTTCGAGCAGAACGTGTTTCTAGTTTTCTTCCCATAATTCTAATGTTCTTCATCATATATATCAACTTCGGCTGAGATGGGAGGGAAACGGCTCTACACCCACCTGACCTAGCGTAGCCTACAAGGTAAGAGTTTAGTTAACTTGGATTAGAATTAAAAAAACGTGAAGATTCAAGTAAAAAGTATGAAACGCTACCGAATAACGCTTTAAATTGCGAAAACATGCCAGTACCTTTTGATAATGTCGAGAGCCTGGTCGTTGATACAGCCTCCTTCAACCAGGCCTGGGGTGTCTATGATATTTAACGTAAACCCTGCTCTTGACCTCGCGCATTGAAGCGGTCTCAAAGTCTCTGACTGAATCAGCAAATCACCAATCTCTTGAGAATAGCTTCTTTAAGCATTTCACAATCACAATGTGACACTCAAATTTACTCTTTAAGCTACATATCCAAATTTTTCTCAGTTGCATTACCTGAAAAGCACTGACAATAGTAACCCTTTCGCCAACGATTGAATTCACAGTAGAGCTTTTGCCAACCCCGCCTTTGCCCACCACTAAAACCGTCAGGGATTCCTTATTCTGCAGAAAAACCAGTGGCGACATTTAGACTCTGTCAATGCTAAGTTACTCAATTCCCACTGCCAGCATGCAAACATCATCACCTACACAACCTACTCCAATGCTTCCAGTAAAGCCACCGTCGGTCTAAAATTGCGTCCTCTCGACTCATCCTAAAATAAAGTCATAGAAATTCCAAACAAAACTAAACCCAGAATCCGAACTAAAACCCACTCACACCTGCACGCGGAGTGTCCCGAGAATGTTGTGCAGGGCTGTCTGAGTGGCGACGGGAAACTGCTGTAGCCCTGTCCACTCACGAGCAGGAGTGGCCGCCATCGTTCCCTACACAACGATCCCTTCCTTGCACCCTTTGACACTCCCTGCTCCCAAAACCCAGCAAACCCAAAACCCCCAAAACCCCACCAATTCAGAAAACCATCTCCTAAAACCGCATGGACAAAAAGAACCGAAAACCTGCTCCCCTACTGTAGGCAACGGGCGTTGAATGAAGTCTCGGGAGCGGGAGCTCGAGGACAATGGGCCAAATGGCAGGATTAGATGACTGACGCAAAGAGAAGCTGGTGAGTTCAGAGGAACAAACGACCTGCAACGTTATCGCCTTCTTCAGTTTTAGGGCAGCAGGGTCCAGCCCCACATCCTCAAATCGTCATCCCCGAATTAGCATATCCTGTTTTGGACTGGTTGCGACGGTCGCTCGGAACCGGAGACTGCCAGTCGTCTCCCTCCCCCTCTGAACCTTTAAGCACAAGATTTCGCCCTTTCCAAGTGGGCTACGAAGTAATAGTTTCTGCCTGACCACCTCTGGCGAATGTTGGGCTCTTCGCACGGAATTCCACATGTGATATTCGAAGGTGTGTATTGTTGTACAACCCTCCGGTTGAGACTGCAGGCACTCTGGGTCTGCGGAATGGCGGCACTGAAGGCGTTTGATGACACGAAGTGTTTGTGACACACTCGGAGAGTTGGCAACTGGGTTGAGTTCTTTTGGGCGCAAATAATGTTCGGGAAGTATTGGGTGTGGTTTCGTGAGTAATGATGTATCGAGGTGTTGAGGTTAGCTCATTGATCAGAAGATGGACGGGAGGAGGAAGACCGGGGGGGCGCTGAAGGGACATGAGAGCTTGCTACGATTAGTGGGGAAGCGTCGCAAGCTGCACCCTTCTGTTTTCAGCTCTCCCATCGTCGAAGCCGTGCACCTCGATGTCAAAGTCCACGTATGTTCTTTTTGCAACCGCCTCGTTCGTTTTTACTTCATGCTAGAAATTCAAAAATCTCAAGGTTTGTGCTCGATTTCGTGCAAAGCTGCTCTAGGATTTCACAAGTGGGCTGCACCAACTGTGAAGACGTTTATTTGTTTTATTGAATTAGTTGCTGACTGGAATTGGTAAGATCTCACCATTGGGTGTAATAAAACTCTAGAGCTGAGCCGATTCACCACTTTCGCGGATCTTTACTGCCCACATTTCTGAGGAGAAAACTACGTGGTAATCGTCGAGATGTTGGCAACTGCTTTTTCCTACCGATCGTGATTTTCATGTGGGGGGTATGAACAGGATGAATTGCCCACCGCGACTGAGACTTGTACTGCGGAGGACAATGCAGGGTCCATGCAGACTGTGGAAGAGAATGGCAAGGAGATTCTCTCTCCCGAGTGGGTGACTTGCCCTGTTTGCTCTAAGAGCATAGAAGGCAACGATGCTGTCATCAACAATCATCTAGGTCAGGAATTCGAGCATATGTTATCAGCTTACTTTGAAGTCTGTGCTGCATCGTTTATATGATAGAGCACTGAGATAGTTCAGTTCAAATGTTGTTCTATCTCAAAGAAATGCTTCTTGCTCACGCACACAAACGAAATTTTAACATGATAAGCATTGACCTGATATTACAGTTGTGTATGGGCCATCTTGTTAAGTTTATGTGACTGACATGTTAACTTTGGGCAATTAGACATGTGTCTTGCAAAGCGTAACAGGCGCAAGAGCACGCAGCTCACACTATTCAGTACAATGAAACGGATTTCGAAGCCCTCGACTTCAGCTGTTAGTATAAAAGATGACGCACCGGCAGGGGAAAGGACTTCGGTAGTTTCGAAAGTGCCTGAAAAGCCTACTCTATCAACATCTCACCTAGCGGAGTCTAAAGTTATGAACTCATCTTGTGATGATGATTCTCAAGAGGAATTGCCTATTGCCGTCAATCTTCTTAAAGGCCACACTGATACAGATATGGATTTCACTGGAACGCCCCCTCTTGTTGGCGATGATAGTGGAGTTAGTTCATCTTCCAAGGAAGTAACGTTTCGTAGTGAAGATCAGTCTGATAAATTTGTAGAGATGAGATTCTTGAACGAGGGTTTAGTGGTCCCGCTAAGTAACGAAGAGACTGAAAAGCTGGTCCCCAAGGATCAAGTGCCGAAGTCTCAGATTTTGAAATGTGAAAACACTACTTCTCAAGAACCGGCTACAGTGGTTGGCTCTCAAGGTGAAATAGGTGTGAAAGTGGAGCCTTCTGAATTGACTGAGACTGATGTTGCAAATAGTGAGGAGGTTTGTATATGTTTGTGCCACTACGCTTCTATTAGCTCATGCAATTCGGATCTTAAACAGTCCATAAATACTACTTCGATGGAGAACTCCACAGAAGTGAAGGATGGTGAACCATCTCCAGATCTGAATGATACTCTTGGAGAGGTGGCTCGCAGAGATTCGTTAGCAGTCGTAGGCAGTATTGACACTCATATAGTCGGCAGGAAATTCAGCATGGAAGTTGTCTGTAACGAGGGAATGGAACTTGCTTTCGTAAGAGATGGAGACAATCCTAAGGATTCCAATGCTGTCAAGGTGGGTTCTATTGATTGGCTACTGTTGTTTTTCGATCTGTCTAAAATCCTTGCGGAGGAAAAAGATTTTGATACTTTTTGGTTTGTTTTGTTTTGTTTTGTTTTCCAGCAGTTTGTATGGAAAGAGTTTTTTTTTGACTGCTCACATGTATGGAAAACTTCAGCAAATTGAAACATGAGTTTCGTAATACAATAAGTCTGGAAACTAATGGACCCGCTAATTTGATATTTAGACACTTAATGTTGATCTTGAAACATATGTTTAGTAACTTACTGTATGCTTCTCGTATCCAAGCAGGTCCTTACAGTAGACGAGTTGGATCTGGGTTATCTTCCAAGGCAAGTTGCACTTCATCTTTCTGTTCTCCTCGACAAAGAATTAGGGGATCTGAAGGTATGTGTCCTCATGAACTGACTCTCATTTCCTGACTTCAACCAAGTTTCATCTATTTATTTTTATTTTAAATAAACTGTATTATATTTATGTTCCTTATTAGACTTGGAGTATCTTTTGCAATTTATGACCTTCCTCAAGTTCTAACCGTATTGGCTTGGTTACAATTAGGGCTTCATATCGACACCTCCGGAAGACGTTTTTGACGCAGTACCAATACAAATTAGCTTCGTGAAGAAAAATTTTGAGGCTGTACATGAAGAGTTAATTAACAAGTGCTGGCAGGGGGTTGTGGCCGCAAGCTTGGTCGCTCCAAGACGTTTTAAGTACGAAGCCAATTTTCTTCGTCTGCTCCAAACTGTCTTGGAGCGTGACAGCCACTTGTTCAATCCTGAAGAGTTTGCTTTTTTGAGTATGTTATTTCTCCTGTCTTTAAGAATGATAAAATTACTACCAACCGATATCTTACACTTATATTTGTATCAGTTTCACGTTTTGGTGCTCCAGTCAAGAGTAGAGTATGAGTACTAAACTTAATTACTTAGTTTGTGATGGGAACTTTTGTCTATTGATAGAATGACCGACTCAGAGACTCACATGACTGCAGGCTCCTTCTCAGCTATGTCTGGTGATGCGCAAAGACTCTTTATTCATTTGTATCAACGTAAAGGTGCACATTTGAGATGAGTTTTCCTTAATTTTGAAATGTGCATCTTGGCGTTACATTACTTGTATGAGAGTTGTATCGATCAGCTGTTTCCATTTTTTATTAACCGTTTCCTCAACTTGTGGCTGTGACTGACAGGTCCTTGGTTTCGCGTCAATAATCTGAGTTATTCAGATGTTGCTGATATGGAGTCATCTGTTCAGGAGCTTACTGGTATGTTTGGGATGTCGTATTCCATACATGAGTCGTTGTAATCAGTATTAGGATTCTATTTTCTCTTGGAATGTTATGTTGTCTAACTTGATTAAATGTGGCAGCTGCTGGATACATGATTACATCTGAAACACTAGCTGATGGCTCTGGCACCGAAGTAAGGGAGGTTACAGAGGTTCTGAGTGTCATGGAGCTGAGACAACTGGTGTGTACCGCACAATTGAAGGCGAGTTATCATTTGCTTATGCTCACTGAAGTTGGTAATGCCAGTCGTATCTCATCAATGTGATGTTGCTGGAAAGTAGGTGTCTATAAGATACTCTCTGAAATACATGTACTTGCCAGCATTTCTAAGAGACGCACCGCGCTATTTTTGTAACCGCATTGATTCAACTCAGCTTTAAGTTAGAATCCGCTAAGGTGATTTTGGTTTTTAAGATAATAACGTGCTCAGGACATTTTACATTCTGCTTCAAGGAAATCAAATGTCTTTTCACGAGGCACTTTATGGTAGCGTGAAGAACATATCTTCTTACGTACGTTTCTTTTATTGTGCAGAATAAGAAGGAAGTTGCGAATGCAAGAAAAGAAGAACTCGTTAACTGGGTTTCCTCTGGTATTCTTGCTAAAGATCAGGTTTCAGCCCGTGGGAGCTGCAGGTGCAATATCAACTTGGATATCTTATCACCCTTAATAAGCTTGCCGGTCGATTTCATACCTGATGTGTTTACCTCAGCGCCACCGCGTTCATCTTACCATTTGCTCAAAGCCCTAATTTCCTGCTTGTATGTTCAGTGGTACTGTTGTGAAGAATATGATGATTAATTTGGTTGGACCTTGCATTCGGGTTTCTGATGATGCGGTATTCTTGCTCTGGAGATTGCAGGTACTGGCTTTGTAAGTTGTTTGATTCGCAGTATCATTGGCATTTTCTTGCTTATCTATGTCAATCATTTGTTTTCTGATGGAATTTATGATTTGGTTTTAGAAAGATGTTTTTAGCCTGGGTTTACATGCATGTGTACTGCTATTTCAGAGACTTTTCTTTCTGAATGGAGATCAGGAGCTTTCTTCCTTTCTGTTGGTGGACATGGGAATGGTGAAATACCCTGAATACAGATGCAATCGAAAGATGCCCATTTTTGCAACCCGTGAGGGGTTGCTTGAGTATGAGAAGGTACAAGATGGTTAGCTATAACCATAGTTATTAAATGTTTTTTTATCCTTGAAGTTATGAGGTTGGTTGTTACCGTGTCTGTTTATTGCTTTCGTAATCCGTTCACAGAAGTACCCAGAGGGTTTTCTTTTTTGATTCAGGCACTGGAAGTTGCACAAGCTATGGATATGGCTCTTGAAGTGAACGATATGCCCACAGTATTGACTTTTTTAGAAAAATCTCGGACATTTTTACGTCAGGATCGAAGCAGCAACGAGTTACTGAGAAATGATTGCCCTTCGTTTCTTTACCGCTTCACGGCTGCTCGAGTATATTCAACAATTTGTACTTTGGGTGTTTCAATACTTGAACGAGAGCACAGGTTTGTACTTTTCTGCCCGCTGAGCTGTCAACTGTGGTAGAACCCAGAATAAGATCACAAGTATTACTTTTTGCAGGTCGTAATACCTACTGTATCGGTCGTTATGAGCCTCGGGATTAGTGGGCGTGGTAGTTAACGAACGATGAGAAATGTTGCTTCGCGGTGGCATTTGAGCGCATGGTTTGGCTATGATAAATATGAAGGAAAGCTATCTAGGAATGAATATGAATAGAGCTGTTTAGTTTCATGTAGTTGTAATGTAGAACTGAAATGCAACTGTAACTTTAACAATCTGGCACTATATTGTTACCGACAGATACGTAGAGGCAGTGGAATATCTGAAGGAGTTGCTCTCTTCGTGCGTACGATCAGGTAGGCGAGGGTACTGGACTGTTCGACTGTCAGTCGACTTGGAACACCTTGGCCGGAAGGAAGAGAGTCTTCAAGTGGCGGAAATGGGTGTTAACGATCCTTCAATCAGGGGTGGAGATCTTGTAGCATTGCAGAGACGGGTTGTCCGTCTTAGCAAGCCACCTCGAAGGTGGAAAAAACCACCATATGCTGATGCTTTGGAACTGAAGGTTGAGGAGGTAATCATCGTGTGGCCATGTCTTGATTCGTATTTAATTATAAAAGACAAAGGAACGTACATTCTTCTCATCAGAGCTGCTGCCTTTTTGAGATGATTCTACTTGGAGCATTTTCATATACTATGATCTTGTTTAATATATGACCGGTCAGTACTTTCGTAAGTCTTCAGATAAAATAAGATGTGACTTTTGCCATCTGCTGCGCAGGTCCAAATAAGGGGTCGCCCGTTGAATTGTACTATAGGAATGAAGAGCCGGTTTTATGGTTTCGATGGTCAACAATGTGGAGTGGAGGAACTGGCTTTACAGCACTATGCAAGTGAAGAAGGAGGTGGTTGGCAAGGAATGCATTCAGAAGGTGGGATCTGGATGACACTCTTTGGGCTACTTATGTGGGATATTATATTTGCCGACGTACCCGATGTCTTCCAGACTCCGTTTCAGGTATCTTTGTTGTCCTACTGCTTCACATCTGATTTGGAACTTAAAAAGACTGAATGATGTCTGGTGCTAAACCTTGATGTGCACACACCCAATCAATCTATCTCTTCACAATCACAATCTGAAGATCCTCAAGGTCCTAAATATTGATGTCACTTTGTCTAGATGGCCTCAGATATTTGCACATAACCTTTAACCAGAAGCCATTTGTGAGAACAAATAATGGTTCTGATACATGAGTTTTTTTTGTTTACTCCAGACAGCCCCACTAGATCTGAATACCCGTTCCTTTTTTACATCGAGACAATCCATCATTGAAAAGCGCCTTGAAGAAATTCGTCAAGGTTGTGCAGCTGTGCTGCTTGCAGAATGCTGGTCCAAGCACCGTGGCACTTGCTGTCGGGGTATCAACTGGGACAGATATTCTCTTGAGAATCTCCAAGTTATTGCTGCTTGTGTTGGAGGATCTGGTTTGTCTGCACTTATCCGACTTCTCTGTCAAGATCATGCTGGATACTCGGCAGGGATGCCGGATCTTCTCCTTTGGCGAACTTATAGGTAAGTACATCTAGATTATCAAATGACTTGGTAGGCATAGAATTGAAAAGCTGTAGATGTTTTTCACTGGATGGACATCTAATTCAAATCATGCCCTTTAATACTTAGAAATCATTGGAAGCGCGTCTCCCTCCAGTAGATGTGTAGCATAACGTACTGCTTCGGATCATTTCGCTAGCCATCAATCTCAGGTGATATTTATGTATTAGTTGGACTAAATGGTGGACAACTAATGCTGTATTTTGTTCCCAATTGGTAACTAGACCTTACCGATTGGACTTGCCATGCGTTGAAATTAAATTCTCATGCAACTGTATGAGTGTTTGATTGATGAGTGTACAATCTTTGTGTGCTCTCCTAATGTAGGGAACCAAGTCAACTGAGAAGAGCCAGTTCCGTCATGGATTGTCGAAGTTGTGATTGTGGTCAAGAGACGGATCCTTTGGTATTGGAAAATATTGTAAATTCGGAGGAAACAAAAAGACCTGAAAAGACAAAGGGGCATGTGTTGCGAGGAGAAGCAAAACTTGTGGAGGTCAAAGGACCTAGAGATCGACTCTCAGAACAACAACGTTCTTGGATAGTCGTCTTGCTGAATGCAGGCTTGTCGGTCCAGGTATGCAAAGTCCTGGAAACTTTAGAAAACTAATCGATAATCAACAGTTGCTGCATGAGAGTGTTTGCTCAGATCAACCAGTAACAGAGTCACTTGCATCTTTCATGCAAGTAATTCATTATGGAGATCAGATTCATTCAATTGTTGTGAGCTCAGGAGCTTGAAAACAAAATGGCATTAGCAGAATATTTCACTACTGGGTGCGCAACGCGCGCTTATTTATTTGTCTTGCAATTATTTTGGTGTGAAGCTTCCATTGTTATTATCTTGTAACAATTTCATTATCTTGGATCGACTTTAATCGATCCTTCAAATGCATTCATGCTCACATACGTAATTCAGGTTCTGCTTGTATTATACATTTGTTGATTATTCATTTTTGTAAAAAATTATTCCATGAATCAGTGTGTACTGTAAATATCTCTTCTATATACATGTAATAATTTTGAACCAATTATCAACTACTGTTGCAAGTCTCACACACAAAACTAAGATCTAAACTATTCAATGGATTTACTGATGAATTCGATTGTGATTATAATAAAATAACATAAAAATAAATAATTAAAAATTGGAAATGAGAATTATTCTGAAATCAGTTCCTCGATTAAATAAAGCTTGAAGCAATTCCGACAACTAGCAGAGGGAGAGGAGATAAAGGATGCAGGGGCTAACATGATGTGGCCTTGTGGAAACACCAACGACAAGTTGCAGGACATCTGTTCTATTCATTAGGCTCTCCGCCCTTGTTACCACCATGGTCCCTTTCGTATGGTTTCTCTTCTGGCTTCTCAACACCTTGTCCTCTTCACTCACTGCTATAAAAGAATCATTTAGCAACACGATCACCCAACTCAAGAGGGGCTAGTTCTCCACAGCGTTTCAGCATCACTTTCTTGCCCCCTCCACCTCCTTTTGTTGCCAACGAGAACACAATGGAACACACTTCCACCTCCTTCTATATATATATATATATAGCACATACTAAGTTACAAGGTGACTGCCCATCTGAGGACTTCTCTGGAGGAAGTTTGGGAAGGAGAACCTCAGCTCTCCTTTGCTCTATCTCTCTGGGTCCTCTGCGCTCTGGCCCCAAAACCTTCACATCCTCCACTTCCAGGGCCTTTCTCTTCTCCTCAACAAACCTCCTCTGCTCAACCGTTTCTATTGGTTTCTATTTAATATGTTGTCATTCTTCAATATAACCTTCAATGCTTCACTATAGACTTGACATTATCTCCAAATATCTTTAACAATACCTTGAATGTTTGATATTGTGCCAATACTTTACAAATGATTATTATATTGTTCCATATCAGCTAAAAATCTTTGTGACCAAATACACAATAAAAACCTCTTCAATATTCAAAAATATTTATTACATAATTCCAAAATGATATGCCATATTAAATCACTTCAAAATATTCTAATTTTGCCTTATCACCACAAAAATAAGACTACTCATTAGATTTTTTTTGTATCTCAAAATATTTATTCCACATTCTTTTATCTATGTAGCTACATCAAGCATATACTTTTATATCCTCTACACTAAGTTTGTATCTTTAAGATTAAACCTTACTTTGTTATTATAAATATTACATATTTTTAAAGAACTAAATTGTTAATTATAATTCTTATAAGTATCTTCTTATAATTCCTTATTAATCTATATATTAGTTTTATACTTAGTAATATAAATATATATTATTTAATATTAAACTTAAGCATTTTTCTTAATCACTTGTCCTTCACCACATTTGATTTGGAATCAATAACAACATTCAATACTTTTCCAATCCTTATATTACAATACAATTTTAATTCAACATACTACCAAATTCCAAGTTATAATTTCTTTAAGTTGTTAACTTGTTCTTCTAAGTTGTTATTCTAATTATAATTTCTTTAATCAATCTTATCTTAAGTCTAGCTTATCAAATCTTAATAATTCTAAAATAGCAAATCTTAAATCCTAATATATCTTAAACAAATCTTAATAATTCCTAAATTCTAAACAACTAATCCTAGCAACTAAATTAATCCTAGCAACTACTAAATCTATAAGACGTTCCTAACAAATTAAAGTAATAGATTTTAACCATTATAAAACCTTCAAATATCAACCATAAATCCAAATCTTTACAAATCCTAAGCAACCTCAGCAAATTCTATTTCTAAAAAAATCCTAATAAACCTTAATTTTAATCCTTATGACTTATCTTCAGCATTCATAATGATTGAATACATAGAAATAAGTAACTACAATTACAACAAGCTAGATTACCTTACCACCTCACACACATAATAAATTACAAAGTTCTTTTTTTTCTCATTTTGTTTACTAAACTCAACTATATATCTAGCACTCTACATTGTGAAAGTAGATATAATAACCCAAGCTTGAGGATCTTCACTCAAGTCATTTTATCCAAATCTTTAACTTGTTGAAATTAAAATTTAATCAACTTTAATAATACAAAAGTTTATTGCAATCCAACAATTGACAACTACTCTTCCAAAGTTAAATAATCCAAATTATCCAACTAGTAGACCACTCATCACTTGAATCATTACTGAAATTTTGTCTGGCCTCCAAGTTCAATGATCCTCAATTTATCAAGAAGCTAATACCTTGCAATTTCTAAATCAAGAGATTCTATCTCAAAAATTCACAAATCCAAGAAACTGATTGAAGATAATCCAAGGCCCTCTAATCATGAACCAAATCACATCCAATAGCTTATTCTACTTATATTGGGCTCTCATACAAATCCCGTTGGGGCTTTAAAGAATAACTAACAATGTTTGCATGAAAGGCTCAGAAAGTAGTCAATTCACACAACAATTCACAATATTCAAATCACAACATTTATCTTCTGCAATGCATGGATTCAATACTAATCCAATGTGCATATCTATAGAACTACTATAATCATATGTATTGGGGCTTCCAAATAATACAAGGACCATTACTGCTGGTCATAACCAAATCTAACAATTGATTTTTAAACCACTTCATAGTCCTTGCCTATCACTTATTCAATCTTGTAATTCTATCCTTCTACTCTAATCTTGTGCCAACAGAAAAATAAAAAGAAAGTTCAAAAGGACGTCCACTATTTTTCTATATCATTGATATGCCTCACAGATCTTATTGTCGTACTTAGTTGGTTGATGAAAGATGTATTCATACTAGTAGTGATTCACTCCTTGTCCTTGTTAAGCTTTTTATTAGTATATTCATCTCTTATGTAAGTCCAATCCTTACTTTCATTGTTTACTTTCCTCACCTTCTTTAACTTGCTCTGTGCTTCACTTTTGTACCCTTTGCTACTACCACATTTGGAACTTCAACTAGTTTGGAATCCTTCTCCACAAACAAAATAGGAACTTATATATGATTTGCAATTCTGGCCATGCAGGATACATGACAAGTTCCTCATTATCTTCAGCAGTGCTAATCAGCATCTTCTGCAACATCAACACAGATAAGGGGCAGATAATAACCTTTAATGTATGATGGCTCCCCTTGAATTGAATGGCAACTCATGTTGCGAATCAAGGACTTCAGATTTTTAATACACCATGAAACACTGTAAGCATGCAAAAGTGTCCAAAAGAAGCATGAAAAAAATTTTGGACATAAAAGAAGCATGAAAAAATTCCAAATCATTGGGTTGTTTCAAAAAATTTCACAAACTTAAGTAGATATAATATGAATTTAAATTATAGGATTAAAATGATGATGATGTCCTAGTTTCACTAACCTTTCAAAAAAGCTTTTATAACTGGTACTGATCACATGTATAAATTAGTCTTCAAGGTTATTAAATTATATTTTTTATTTAAGAAAGTGTGAACATATATATATATATATATATATATATATGTGAATTAGAGTAATATGATTTTTTTAATATTATTAAAAATAAGATACTTGTCACTTGAAAATATTTGGGTGTGTGTTAATATGTAACAAATAAACATATTTGAGTAAGTACATTCAAAGAAGTATTAACATGATAAATATATAACATGATTTTCTTAAAGTCATCACAAACAATCAAAAACTAATAAAAAGTTGAAAAACATTGGTGTAGAAATTTAATAAAGCATGTTAAATATGCTTTTAAAATATCTGTGAAGTTTTTTAAAATAATGATATCCATTCTTTCATATATAAATTTTAAATTTATATTACTTCTAAATTGAGAATTATGAAAAGTGTTCTTTCAAGGACTTTCATTTTTTTGGATATGTAAAATAAAACTTGGTATAATATTTAAAACATTTACTAATCTCAGAAAAAAGTAACACATAACTTTTATGTCATTTTAATTTCGATTTTGGTGCAGAATAAACGGATAAATTATTTAAGACTATAAATTTTAAAAATTAAAAAAAATATATTTAAATAAATATGTATATGATTTTTAAAGGTTTGGATTTTTAGACCAGTATCCACTAGAATGTGTTATGATTATAATTTTTTAAAATGATTTAATAATTTCAGTAAAGCATCATTAAAAAAGATTTATTCTTTGTAACTTAGTATGTGCTATATATATGTATATACTCCCTCTGCTAGTTGTCGGAAAGCTAAGCCAACTCCTTTTAGAGAAGAAACAAATAGAGCGTGTGAAGCTGCAAAGTCATGCCGAGAGGTCACGGTTTGGTTCTTCCATCGCTTCCTCTGCTTGCACCTTGCAACTGCATCCTCGTTGTCGACTTTCGAGATAGAGCATCCCATTCTGAAAATTGTCCGAGAGGAATTTACTTCCGCGGCTCAGGAGAATTCTAAATAATGAGACGGAAAACTCTGCTGACACTTGATAAGATTCCAACTTGAAGTCGAGAGCCAACTTCCACACTTCATTCGCTCCACTTGCCTTCCATGGTAGGAACCAAGCCGAACGAGACTCTGAGATGCCACTCTCTTTATTAATGCAAGCATCTTCCTCCAACCAACAACACCAACCTCGCATAGACATACTCTGCACAAAAAGTGACATTTGCTGCATCAGACCGATGAAGTCATTACAGGATTAGGTTAAAATTCCATAGCAAAAGTTTCATTAAGAATTGAACTCTGACTAAAAGTCACTGCTTAGAGGTTGGTGGTCACATGCGCAGGTCACGGCTTTACCATGTTGCAGCTCCACAGCTCTATTGTTGAGCAACATCTCTTTTGCAAATCGGTTAATGCTTGAGTATAATTATGAAATGAGATACACAGGAGTACAAGGTCTCACAGTCTGATCCTGCATACAAACAAGAAGGATCGCCAACTAACGCAAAGTGACAGCCCGTAATACAAAGAGCTATTAACTGAACAAACTCATCCGCACGTATTACTCCACAATAAAAATGAAAGCTTAAAATTATCTCAGTTGCCTCTTTTAACAACTCGCTGATGCAAGCTATGAAAAAAAGGTTTATTACTGACGAAGATTCGATCGCCATCTTTGGGATGGACTTCAGACGATTGGATCAAAACCCATTGACGTGCCTAAAACTTTAAGGATGTCGGCTAGACATCACTTCGCGTCGATGGACAGGACCCAAAACGGCAGTCACAGACAAGGCAACTTCTGCCTCTTTCACTGACTTGAACTGTCTTTACTCCGAATACGTTACCGCTACTGAGAGCTTAAATCAGAGAAGCCTTCAAATAACGATTCTAAATTCCAGTTTGCTATAAAAGCGTTTTGTCTGGCTAAACGCCAACGACAAAAACTAAGGAAGATGTTGGGTTCAACCTGGTCTGACCACTGACTTGAATCTCAGAAGGAATTTTACACGATCTAATGCATGAACATTTAGTTCCGTGGCGCACATGAAATTGAATTGCATCTATCACTTAACTGCAGTTGGCTCCTAATGATCAGAGCCCTCAAAACAATAAAACGCATTCATAGAGCTGCTCAAAGGGAGAATCACCAAGGCATCTGTGCTTGCACAGAACAATCCCTCATTCAATGCATGCAGGCTGTTAACATCACAACAGCATCGCTATCAGAACACTACCAGGAGAGACCCCCGAGGCCATGCCTCCGCCGCGGCCTTCCCCCTTTCGCGCCACCTCGCGGTAGCGTCGTATTCGTATTCGTATATGTAATCGTATATGTACTTATATACATTTGAGAATATTGTGTGTATGAGTCTACGGTTAAGCAGGAGTACGTGTAAGCAACATTTGTTAACTCACGTTGAATTGCTTCAAGCTTTATTTAATTGGGGAACTAATTTTAGTAATATTTTCATTTCTTATGTTTTTTCATTTTTATTTTTATTTTATTTTTCACAATCAAATTTATCAGTAAATCCATTGAATAGTTTAGATGTTAGTTTTGTATATGAGACTTGCAACAAAAGTTGATAAAGGACTTAATGCATGTGTAGAATATGTGTTTGGACAAAAGTAAGATAACAGATAATTACATGAGAAATAGAAATTTGTCTTCAGGAACCAAATTAGTTGAATATGTTTTTGGGGGAAAAAAAACTATTCAATTACACTAATTTTTTTTTTTTTGTGACTGTGCTTTACAAATTTTGAATATGCTCACATTCAAAACAAAATTCAATTTCAAATCACTTCAATATACATGTTACACATGTATGTTTTCAACTCAC
The DNA here is from genome assembly GCA_036785485.1 of Physcomitrellopsis africana. Taxonomy (NCBI): domain Eukaryota; kingdom Viridiplantae; phylum Streptophyta; class Bryopsida; order Funariales; family Funariaceae; genus Physcomitrellopsis; species Physcomitrellopsis africana. The sequence continues at coordinate 826,830 of JAWRVF010000073.1, read as the reverse complement.
TTAGTTGATAGTGTCATCATAGAGCTATGTAATAGTAATAATTGCACATTTTTAATGTGGAAAATTAATTGAAATCATACATCATTTAAGTGATCAGGAAATTTATTTTCTTCAAATAAAATCAAGGATTTTAGAATTTTGCATAATTGTGCTCATACAAGAATTTAAATGTGAGTACATACAATATTTGTAAAGCAGTATCTGGTAGTTGTGTTTTGAAAAAAATCTATCAATAATTTTGATGTCCATTGTCTTAAATAGTTACATTTGCAAAGTTTTGTTTGTGTATGATTTGTCTTTTTCATACATCTTTATTCAATCATGGATGCATACATGTGATTGCCTTTATTTCATAATTTAATAAAAATTAGCAATAATCATTTGTGGATGTAAAACATTCAACATCACATCAACTGAATTACTGAATGAAATACAACAAATAACAGAATTCAGTTAAATATTTGATTCATGTCATTGTGTTAAATTATCATTCTAATGCTTCAACAATTACAATTTGTTCTAATATCCAAAAACACAAATATTTGTTTCAGTACAATATTCACTTTAAAACTCACAAATGACATACCAAACAACAGCACAAAAAAAATATTGGCTACCACAACCTGAAAAATGCATCAATTTCTGAGAACATTGCATCAAGTATTTTTTTCTCCAATCAAAAGAAACCATGAAAAGCATGATTCTGAGAATCCATCATTGTAGATGAAACACATTAATACCTTACAAGCACACAATTTAACCCTTATTCACATTAACAAAATAATAATAATAATAATAAATACACACACACACACACACTACATGATATATGGTGTGCAAATGATATGGGCAAAATTTATCACTCCAACCTTTCATCTTGTCAAATTGCTCATAAATAATTTTGTACTTTTTTCAAAAACCCCAAATTGTTAACATTGCACCCCTTTTACCAATATTTTAAGGACTCCCAACAATTGGTTGCCCATCAATGAACTTCTCACAAAATCTGAGGCTGCTAACCAACATTTATGTGTGAAAACATGCATGGATGACGGACAAGTGAAGTAAAAAGATCAGAGTGCAAACTGGGTACCTGTTTTGCAAAATTGCTTTGGCACCCACCAAGGTAATCTCAGCCAAGAGCATGGGTGGTTTTCTTTCAAAATTAAACCCAGAGGGCCAAAAACTGTTTATTCAGTGAATCTTTTTGGAAGTAATATTTCCTGATTAAAAGCATACAAATCACTTTATTATTTGTTCGAAATTCAATATTCAGTAGTACCTACTTTCATATCCACGTTTTAGTTAAAATATTCCTTCCATTATGATCAACCAGGTTTTAGGGTGTTATGTATGTATATATGTATACATAAATAATTCAAAATTCAAAATTCTCTATTGTTGAAATTTAATCTACACACAAAATATATGTGTATATATATATATATATATATATATATAATTTATCAATGGTAGTATAACTATCCATTTTCTCATCATCATCAAATCTCTTTATAAACTATCCCACAATAGAAGTTGGTGATGTTTAACCCGTGTACAACAGCATTTAATACAAAATGATTATATTCATGATTTATTTTTTGAATTTATCCAAACCAAGAATTTATTGTAATTGCAACGGCAAAGAATTCATTGGAACTGGAATGTATCATTAAGTCTCTGCTTAAGAAGAGATATCATGCATTCAATCCTTAATAGTCACTGTGTTCGAATAACAGATAAAAGTTTGGAAAATTTCTAAATTTCTCAATTTTTTCCTCCCTGTGCGCACCAAAAGGTTCTTCAATCACTCTGATGAGCCTTTTATGCTTCAAAGGGTCCACAAAAACCTCAATGAACTACTTTCAACCTCACAAGAGCATTCCTTCAAAGTGACATACCTCCAAGCACATCTACCACACAGAAGTGCGCATCACACAACGTTCATGATTCACCTCCTGAATTTTGTTAAAATTTTTTTCTAGTACTAACAACATACAAGTTTGTGTGCGTCCGCAAAATTATTGAAGCAAATGGAAGTGTATATAAGGATCCGTTTCGGTGATCTAGACACATCCACTCCTCTCAGCAATACCACTGTTGCATTCTAGAACACAAAAGTATGATTCAGAGACAGATCACACCCCTATAAGTGACCTTCTAGCATTGTCGATGCTCCTGCAAAGCGTGAATTTCGCCCAGTAATAATCTGATGTAATGCAAACAATGAATTGACCATACCCACACAACCGACGAACAAGATGTGCAGGTTGAAGGTCGTGTTACCAGGATCTAAAGACCATGGATTCCGCTGCGACAAGACTGAGAACCCGTGTGAAGAGAAAAGCTCTGCCGGCCTGATGTCAATTTCATGTGGCAAGTTGTGCAATGGAAGTGGCATCGAAGAATCCCTGAAATCCAAAGAAAAGTTGGACCCACACCTGGATTACAGTGCAGACCAGTGTCCATTGCGGAAATGGACACTGCAACTGCTCCGCAGCAGAAGATCTTCGGCGCAAGGTTATGGATCTTCTCACAATTCCCGAGGACTCGCTTATCAGCTTCCAGAATGAGATGAACGTGAATATATTTATATACTAATCACCGATTCCAGCCATTACCGACACCTATACCCTCGCCTTCTGCAGAATGGAATGCGGCGCCGTTCGCACTCACGCGGTGCACCCTTAACCGTGGAACAGTTTTAGTGTGAATAGTTAAACGATTCACGGTTTTGAACTTGTAAGTAGAATTTTAATTGTATTTTTAGAATAAGCATGAGATGTATGTGATTGATAAATCATAAATCATATTCTATTTTCTTCACATATAATTGCATCCTTTTTGCCACACTATCTTAAGAAAAATACTTTTTCATACAAATATATTCTAAAGCACATAATCTTGCTACAAATATACTCTAAAGCACTTAATCTTGCTACAAATATACTCTAAAGCACTTAATCTTGCTTATTAAAAGTCATAATGTAGGACATTGTCTTACTTGTCCTTTACTAACTTTACTTTAGAAAGAGAAGAAATAAATTTTACTTTGGTCTATTTTGATTTATCAAGTTTAAATTCACTAATTTCCAATAATATTCTTCATGTCCTGTATTAGTAGTAATTTGTGTCTTATATTACTTAATATAGGACAAGTAGGACAATGTACTACATTAGAAGGGCCTATTCACAATGTCCACAAGCTTAATGTTTTTTTTTTTTGCTACAAGTTTATATTTTGAATAAATAAAAATATAATATAATTCTTGCTATAAGTAAATAAATATTTATTTACTTTATTATTTATTTTATTTAAAAAATAAATTTATTTATACATGTATGTGTATATATTTTTATTTTTATGTATGTATGTATGTATGTATGTATGTATGTATGTATGTATGTATTTCAAATTTTAGCTAAATAAAATTTTATAGCAAGGCAATAGGTTCTGATATTTCACTTTTGAATCAAAAGCAAGTTTTTGTCCAAGACAATTGCCACAATCCAATAGGAGGCATCAAAGGAGAAGAATGGGCCCCCAAAGAAAAACATTAAAACAAATACAACAAGTAAAGAATGCATGACATGTGTGAAAAACCTAAAAAATCAACTTCTTTTCCGGGGAGGACAGCTTGATTCTACAAAGAGTCTCCAGCGTTTATTTTTTCAGAAAACCCACTACCAAATATACACACTAGTCACTTTCCAATCTATAACTTTAGGAAAATTTAAACTCTCAAATATACACATACATACATGTATATATATATATATATATATATTACAAGAATTGTGTCTGCCATTCCATTCTCCTCCTCAAATACCTCTAAGAATAGTCAGAAGTAATAACTGAGAGGCCCACAAAAGGATGTATGGCAGTGGATATTATCATTCCTGCAGCAGTAACAGGCAAACGGGATGCCACATGGCAGCCTGACAGTGACTTTCAAGCATCCCAAAGGGTCAAACCTCCACCCAGATGCTGCCACATGGGCACCGCCTGCGCCACCGAAGCACCCACAATTCTGATCACACGTCAAGGAGAAAAGAAATTTGCCAATTCGCTGTATTAAATAGGGTTTGAATATTGCTGGATTAAGGCTGCTGCCGTGTAGGATTCGAATGTAGAGTGATGAGAAGCAATTGAATAAAAAGAATCTCTGTGGCTGTGTGTTGAACGTGTCTTGCAAAGCACACATCTGCTTTATAACTATGGTTATGGTTTCCCCAGTTCTCCATCGTTGCACACTTGGTGGCCATGTCTAGCTCCCCCACTTCGTCCTTCCATCCGCGTGCCGTTGTTTCAGCCCAAGTTGCTCGCTGCTTCTAGATCTTGCCCGAAACCTGCCGAGGTCAGTTTCGCTGTTTGTTTCTCAAGGAACCAGCTTCGGTTGTGTGGTGGTTTCGGTACAGTCTCTTTAGCTCGTTCGGTTTCACGTTGCAGAATCGAGTTCTTTGTGCTAGATTTTGATGAGAACTTCAGAACTGGCTTGTACCGATGTGTTTATCTAAAGAGGAGCAGTTGCTTGAGTACTCTAGCATATGAGGGTTTGTGAAGCCTGTAGGTCCGTCGTCGAGGATACTTGAAGCTTTAGACTGGAGGAGCTGTAGGCTCTTGAACATTGTTGAGGATTTGTCAGAGCCTTAAGAGGGGAGTAGTAGCTTAATACACTCGACGTAGCACCTGGAATTGCGAGCGTGGTTTTAGTTGTTGCGGGTCTTGTGCAGTTTCCATCTAATCAACCCAAGTGCGGCGTGATGGCTCGTCCGGGAGAGTACTACGACCACCGACCTGGACCATCGCCCTGGATACCTGCAATAATTCTTGGTATCATCTTTCTCATAGCCAGCTCGCCTTACAGATCCGCACTCAACCCCGCCGTAGCCTATCATCCAACTCGGAATCCTGCAACCTTCATCCCGCCAGCCTTGATCTGGGTCGCCGTCTTACTTTTCCTTGCAGCTCAGTTCTTTGGAGGAGCCTACAGGCCACACGGGTATGACTACCTCGGAAGGCCGATAATGAGAGCTGGCTCATATGGCGGAGGAGGAATGGGCGAATATGGTGGTCTTGTGTATGGTGATGGTCCTTACAACCGCTACCGACACCACAGTCCTTACGCCAAGCGTGACTTCATGTCTTCAGTCATGGACTACGGAGGTCACTGGCTGCTCATCTTGCTCGGCCTTTGGCTGTTCTCCTTGTTCGGAACACGCTCTGCACCAATGCAGCCCGTTGTGGTGCCAATGCTGTAACTTGGAGCACAGAAGAAAAGCAGTGCTGCACGATTCATGTACTTACTGGCAGCAGTGCGAGACAATCCTTGTTTATGTACAGCAAACATGTTCATGCAGTGTCGGGAATCAGAACTTTGCTTGTTCTCCAGACACGCCGTTAGTGGGTCTTGTCGGCGCACAGTTTTTGAGCTTCATCGGCTTCATGTATATGCAATAGAATGCAACTGGTGGAAAGTGTTTGTTCGAGCTTGAGATTGACCCACAATGCCTTCAAGTTACCATCGATCAAGATCTTGGCCTATACAGAACGTGTCGCAAGGATTTGGGTTCCACGGTGTTGAGCTTCTACAGCGCAGCAAGCTTATGAGAATGTTTTATCTGCGGAATGTTAAACTTCCATTAGAAAAGACTAGCAGCAAAACACTTGGTGACACCGCTTTAGAAAACACCATTTTCAGAGTATTGCACAAGTGGACCAGAAAGTTTAGCTTCTGTACATTGAGAATTTTGTACATAAATCGGCTATTTAATGTTGTTAACGATTATCAAGTTTGTATGAAGCATTTCATTTCAAAAGCTTATGACAACGAAAAGAGGTCTCATAATTGATCTTGTACATATTATTGTCAATGTTCCTGAAATTCATAAGAAATTAAATCTGTTGAAAATTGTAATGTTTTGAAGTTTGCGACTCTTTCATGCCTATTGGGAGAAATATGAAATGTGTTTGTTGAGATGTTGCTAAATGTATTTATCTCAAATATGTGGCATGTGAATAACAGTAGTGTGATAACATGCTTCATTTAGAGTTGAGGATAAAAAAGTTATGACTGTTGGAAGTTTTAAGACCATTGTGGATGATGCAATTTGATGCTTTAAACTATAAGACAAATACAAGTTTATATTTATATGTATGCATAAATACAATAATAAATTGGAAGAAAAGGTCAAATGTGTGAAACAATTAAAAGACAGTGGAATGGGTATTTCAAGGTACAAAACAATATTAAATCATTTTTAAGAAAAAAAAAAATTGATAAATATACACAACATTGATAATTGCCTTGATTCCATCTTCATTTGTAAAATCATTTCAAAGGTTCTTTGAATTTATTCACAAATTAAGAAAAAAATTCAAAAAACCTCAGTATTGTGTGGCTGTTCTAACAGGGGTTCTAAAATCTCCTATAAACACATATTATTTCAACAAAAAAAAATATATATTTATATATATATGTGTGTGTGTGTGTGTGTGTGTGTGTGTTTCTTTCAAGTAAGAAATCTTCAAAACAATTTCAAAATCCAACACATTTTTCAAAATTTGCATTTAATATAGTTTAAGAGTTTTAGATGTCTTAAAGTTATTACATTTTCATGGCTTTTAGAATTTTTGTCTCTCACTCACAACATCTTCTGTGCTTACAATCAACCATATTATATTTTACCTACAAAGTGTTTAAAAAAATTTGTAAACTAAATAACATGAATGTATTTATTTTATCTGTAACTTATATTCCAGAAGTATAAAGTGTTCACTGAGTTGAGATCAGATTATTATTTGAATTCTAAAAGAATAAATCAACGTAAATATTTGACCTTTACAAAGTATGTTTTTAACTTCCACTAATAATAATAATAATAATAATAAAATCAGCATCAAGTAACAATTGCTAAGCTATGGTTTTTGAACTTGAAGCTTTAAAGATAATTGCACTCAATATAAAAAAATTCCATATTCTTTTTTCAAAATATCCTTGACATGCTGAAAAATTTGTAGTATCAGATGATGATGATGATGATAATAATAATGATAATCCAGTCTTTTGACTTGAACAAGAAATTTCTTTGTTTAAGAAATTTTACCATATATGTATACCTATATATACACACACACACAGTACTATTCCTCTTCATTAAAATCCTTTTCCATTTTCTCATAAAGTTAATATCTCAAATTAAGGAAAAATGCCACAGAAAACTCAACATCAAAGGTGCTTCTTACATCATGGCTTTGTGGACGAAGTTCATTCCTCACTCTAGCAGCAACTGTCTCACACCCATGAACAAGTAAATAAATAAAATAATAGATGAAAGAAAGAAAGAAAAACAAAACAAAACAAAACAAAAACAACTTCAAAGAGCTTGTTGCCATCTACAAATGAGCAAGCTTAAATAAATAGCTGATACAGTGGACTCCCAATTCCTCTCCTTCAGTTGTTGGAACAAAGTGTTGAATCCATTGCTGGGCAAGTTAGAAACAAAAACAAACACTACAAGTGAAATATGTATATATTACCCAAGTGTGTAGACACTTCTCCCCTCGTGATTACATCAAAATTATAGTATTTAAGTATGTGAGTCTTATTTTTTTTTTAAATTGAGTATAAGAGGAGGAGATTCTAGGATTCAAGTACAAGATGAAGAACCATCACAAGGACAAGGAGTACCTACTAGTAGTTCAAAATAAAATGAAAGAAAATCTATTCAATTGCATAAGTTTTAAAAAATGTGCTACTATTTATAAATGTAATTTTTTATTTGATATATTTATAGTATTTTTTATCATCCATTGTAATTTGTTTATTGTTAAGTATTATTTTTTTTAATAGAGAGGTGTTGTATCCACTCTCTATTTTTATATATATTTATGCTCTTAACTTTAATTCTTTGTACTTAGAGTATCATTTTTTTGGTCTAACAGAAGTGCTTTTTTGAGCAAGAATATTGACTACAGCTTACATAGATTTAATAGAGGTTTTTTCAAAGTGATTGATGAGTTGGAATTTTGAAAAATAATTTTGTGCACTATAACATGAATTTTGCTAGTAATTTATAAAAAACAAGATATCTATAATAAGCAGGATTTTATTAAATCCCCTTTAAACTTAATATAAACTCTAGTCAATACTCTTACTCAAAAAATATTTTTGTAAACAAAAAAATTAATACTCTACTTAATAAGAAGTAGAATTACAAGAGTATATATATTAGAAATAAGAATTGGATATAATATCTCTCTTTTTAAAATATTAATAAACTATTGACTAATATTTAATGACTGAATAAATTTAATAGTTTTTACTCAAATATAATCAACAAATGAATTTAAAAAAAAAAAAAAAAAAAAAAAAAAAAAAAAATAGATCAATAGTTTTTTCAAAAATTACTTATAATCATAAAAGCATTAAAAATTATAGCTTTTGGTTTGAACTTAAAATATATATTAAATAAAATTTAAATAATAATAATAAAAAAATAAAAACAATTTAATAGTGCTTAAGTTTTAAATAAGTTGTTTAGTTTAATTTGGTTGTAATTTGAATTTATTGTGATTTGTACACATTATGATTTTTTAATAAAGCCTAAGATTTGAATTATATGTTTAAAAAATCTTTCAAAATTACCAAAAGCCACTTGTGATAAATTATAAATCAATTTTTTAATATTCATAATTTTACACAACATATTGTCATAGTATAGAACATACCATTTTAATATTTCATAAAAGTTAAAAATACATGGTTTCAAACATGTAATTACTACACTTAATTAGACCTATTCTTTTATATTTTTTTTCTTTTTTATAATTTAAAATAGCTGATGGTTATATATATATATATATATATATATATATATATATAATTTTAAATTTTTAAATTTTTTATTAAAACTTAAATGTTATAAATAAGTTTAAGATATTCATTTGATTATAATTTAACAATATATTTTGAATTAATTTCGGTAAATTTAAATCAATATAATGTATTCAAAAAAATTAATACTTTGTAATTTATTATTTTTGGAATCTGAACCATGGTAAAACATTAAAGGTAATATTAAAGGTAAAAATATTTACATTTTAAAAGCATGCACAAAGTATGCTATTGAATGTAATAAATTTGTTAGATTCTTTGTGAATCTAATTTCTTTATAGTAAAATTATTACAAATTAGAAAATATTTATTAAAAAAATTGGATTTTTATTCTACAAAATAGAAATTTCTTAACTATTTGATTACTATAATTGCCCATGTTAAAAATATTATTACACTAAAGTATCTAAACTGTGTTTAATAATGTTGAATTGAAATTCACTAAATCAAACCTTATTCAACTGTTGCTATGATTATTATAATTCTGTAATATTAAATAATTTATTTTAAAAATAGAATTATAATAACTTTAAATAAAACATTATGTTTTAAATTGCATTTTATTTTTACAATTCAGTTTTAAGAAGTACATCCTTTGCATAAAGCTAGTGCAACTTGATAACCCATGGAAGTGGAAGCAACTCAAATTGAAAGATAAATACTACTTTGTAAAGTTATTGATTTGAGTTTTTATCAGTGTCTATTTTTTTTAAAAGTTTTTTTAGTGTATTTGTTGTCCATTTGCACAATACTTTAATGAGATTCAATTGAAGACTCAAACATCATTTAGAAATTGTTTTTTAAAATAAAAATAAAAACATTATAATACAAGAATCAAATATGAATAAATGATTGAAAATATAGTCGGGAATGTTAAAGTGCAATGTTCGGGAATATTGGTGCACCAGCAGTGAACACATTGCTTAATATCTCAGGTATGTAAAGATTTTTTTGATTATATTTTATTTTTATTTTTATATTTTTGCACTAACGCATTATTTTACTTATATTTTATTGTTGGCATTTTGTTGAATGTGTACGTAATCTGTTTGCAGTGTAAAAGTATGTACATGTTTTAGACATTTTGTTAATTTTCTTTCTGTAACTAGATCGTATAGTATTGAGCATATTTTTTAAAACAACATAAATTTGTTAATGTTACTCTTCACTTACATCATTCAGAAACATTTGTATGTTCTCGGTAGTCGACCACTTCATTTTCACACTCACAACCAGAAAACAACCAGATTCCCGAGATTGCAATGTGTACATATTAGGCATTCAACGAAGGATATTTATATCCCTGTAAACTAGGTTATGAGCATTGTTCAAGTTAAGAAATCATGATGCATATCACCATAGTAACCTTACCATTCTTTGAATGCTAACCCTAACTAACAAGACTTGTGTAGTGGGTGATGGTTTTCTCTTACAAGGAATTAACACAAATACTACACCCTAAAGTCAGATCGAATAAAACTGGTGATTTGCTGCTGAGATTTCTAGCATGTGTAAAAATCCATGATTATATTGTTTAAATTCATATATATATTCAATTACGGGAGAAAATGTGCTGAAATAACCTCATCGGCAGCCTTGAAATTGAAAAAATATTGTGGATGGCATGGTCTAGGGCAATGGAATATGCAATCTCGAGCTCACCGATAAAGCCGCTGTTCACGAATGGACAGAGGCTTCGTCATGTAAACAAGTTGGTCTCTGACGTAGCAGAGGACTAAACGGCCATAAAAGTTTTCACATGGAAGCGATGGCCGCTCCACAATGCAAGAGCAGCACCCAGCCAAGGATACTACTCCCGTCACAATTAGTATTCAAAAACTAATAACACGTTCATATTCTAAGAAGAAAAAACTGCCACATTACAGCGTTTCATGGACTTGCATCATTTCACATAGTAGCGTCACAGAATTCCAGGAGGCACAATGAGGAGGTTCTCCTTCCCAAGCAAAGTCTCAGCACCACTCACAACTACCACTCATAGAGATAAACCATCCGTGATGCGGAGGACGTTGCAAAATTCAAGCCTGATACCGAAATCTAAACCCTAAAATCTTCTAGCAAACACTGATTGCAGAGTGAAACCCTAAAACATGCATCCACATCTGCAACCCTAAAATAAGGGTGAGATTGAGGTGAGCTTCTTAACCTCTGGAATTAGAGTGTGTTAGGTGTGAATGGCATGGATATGTGGGTGTGGGTCTAAGTATTATGCTTAGATTTGGATATTGAAGACAATTATTTCAAATTTCAAGAATAAAAGAACAATGAATTTCAATTTGTGTAGATTATGCATATTTTAAACATCTTATTGATAGATGATAATTGTAAATGTATATTCTTAAATAAGTAAAAATTATAATATAACATGAATAAAAAAAATAAGTATGTAATAAAACAAAATAGATAATAAAAAGCACAACAAAAAAAAAACAAAAACAAAACAAAACAAAGACAAACTAACATAAATATAGGAATGTATAATTAATGCTTGTCATAAAATTTATCAAACAAGTATGTATTTTTTTGTAAATAAATATATAGAAATAATAATATGAGATAGAAATAACATCTATGACATATTTGATGCATTAATGTGCTTATTTAATTGATTATATATATATATATATAATAAAAATTGATAGATATTAAAATAATTGTATTAAATTTTATATTTTAATATAAAATTAAAAACTATTTACTTATGATTAGATTTTCTTAAAAATATTAGTAACAATAAAAAAAACTATATATATGTGTTGTCAAAGACATGAAATACATATAACTATAGTATCAAAATATTCTTATATTATTTGAAAGGAATTAAAAATCATTCAAAGATGGAATAGTATTAAACTAGAATGACTATTGACAAAGACAAGAATAATAGAGATTTTTGAAACAAGACTAGTAACAAGAAAGGCGTTAATAAGAATGAAGAAGGCTTCACTCTTGTCTCTATATATACTATCTACCTAAGAGCTACATGATAATATTCTATAGGACCTTCAATACATGTCCAATTTGTAAAACACATGTCAAACTTATAAAACAAGTTTTTATTATGTACGTCATATACTTAACTTGTTCCACAAGTCATCAATATGTATAACATATGGCTAACTTGTTGGCCAAGTTTTTGACCTATTAATCACCGATAGATATGAATAAAGATGAAATAGTATCTATGAAGCTTCTAAAAAGCTTTTCTATAAGATATTATCAAATTAATTTACTTTTATCTATTTCTATCTATCTATATATTCTAAATAATTATTAGAATAAATCTTATGTCTGTGATATTATCTCCTCTTCTAGGAATAAGTTCCATAAGGAATGGTGATTATATGCTGAGAAAGTCCAAGATACGTCAAATTATATTTGCCTCATACTTTGATCTTTGTTTTCTTTAAAGATAGTTGATAGGTCATCTCAACCATCAATAGTGTCCTATATTAGGGTGGAAGGACCACCCTGATATTTGATCATTGTTAAAGCTTTGATAACTTCCTTCAAAAAAAATATTTGGAATACTATTAGAAGAAATTTTATTTTTAAAAGTATCAAAAAATACCAAGAATATCTTCTAAGATTGTGATATCAAACACATTGTATCTCGCCATTAATCCAAAGAAGAATATGTTGTTTTTGAGGATTTTCATTTCTATTCTATTGTCTTGAAGGTTGTGACAATCAAAATGTCTGGTTTGGTAAGTCAATAGACAATAGCTCTAGAGTTGAATTTAATGGTTGTTGATTCTCTATTTTTTTAGTGCTAAAAATTCAAAAAAATAACAAACAATGATATAAGATATTTCCATTGAACCTACTTTGCTTTATATTAAAGGTTTTCTTCATCTTGATTTTGATGGATATTATTAATAAAATATATTAACTTTAATTGATACATTTATTAGATTTCTAGATGGATCCTATATGCATTCACTAATGTTATATTCGTGCCAATATATAAAATATTCTAATTTATTTTAACGCTGCCTTGAATCTAAAACCTCTTATATATAAAAAAATTTATTATTATTTACTTCTATAAGAAGCGATGGTATTTTATTATCAAAATAGAATTGAGATTGGTTCTTATAATAGATATTTATATTGATCTTTTGTTATTTTGAATTTTTTTTTAAATTTTGTTTTCATTGTTGCATGTAACTTTTACAATTAATTTATTAAATCTTCTATCATAGAATTATCAACTTTTGAAAAGTCAAAAATATCAAATTATAGATGATAATTATAATTGGCAAGAAATATATTTGTTGAATAGAAGAATGTATCAAATTATTGTAAGCAAATTCTACCAATAGCAAAAAAATTATCCAATCATCTTGATATTAGTTAATGGTACACCTCAACTACTGCTCCAAAATTTAATTTATTTATTCTGTTTGTCCATCAGTTTGAAGATAGAAGACTATAGATAATTTTATGTCTATTTTCAATATCCTAAAAAGAATTTTTTAAAATTTTAATATAAATTATGTTCTTTTATTTGATAAAATATCCTTTGATAATCTATTATAGCAATAGATGTTATCAAAGAAGAGTTTAGCTATTTTTTTTACATATAATAGATTTTATATATGGTACAAAATATACCATTTTAGTGAAACAATCTACAATCACAAATATAGAATCATATGAACTTGAAATTAATAGATTTATAATAAAATCTATAGAGACAAAAGACCATAGCTATTTTGGTATAGGTAATGGTTGAAGGAATCTAAAAAAATGATGATAAGGAGTTTTTGATTCTGAACAAATATCACATGACTCCACATGTTCTTTAGCTACCTTCTACATTTGAGGCCACCAAAAATCTCTTGATATTAATTTCAAAGTCTTGTTGTAACCAAAATATCCTACTGCAAGAAAATTGTACCAAGCTTTAAGAGTATGTAGTCGTGTTTCATCTTCTAGAACGTTGTCGTGATGTAACGTGACTATTAGGTGAAAGAGTGTGGAAATAGTATATTATAGAAGATCTTGGTTCAAAATATTGTAGCAAATTATCTTAGAAAAAATAGATAATAGTAAAAAGAGAGTAAAACTAATGAGTTTTAATGTTGCCTTTTTTACAAATGAGCTTCTATTTATTTTGTAGGGCCATAAGTCAGGCAAAAAAAAGTAGATTGGGAAATAAAATAATATAAGCATATATAGGAGAGAGTTAAGAAGAAGTTTCAGAAAAACTTACTACAAAAATCTTGAAATAGATACCCGGAAAGAACCGGTTATGAGCTAGGGTCAAAATCAGACCCCGAGGCACAAAACCGCATGCCTACGGCAGATCTAGGGTTTTTTTTGCAGATCGGAGATTGGGGTTAGAGAGTGGACTTAAAGGATTTTGTATAGGAGTTGGTTTTGAGTGATTTGGAGAAAAAATGACTTTGTAATAGCTTTGCAAAGTCAGGGTTGTTTTCAGCAACTTGGGATTTTATGAAATAAAATAGGGTTGATGTTTTAGGCAATTTCAAAAGTTTTGTAGCAGATCTATGGCTAGAAATTTGTAGATTTTTGGATATTGTTGTTTTAAATGTGTGCTATAAATTTGAGCTGAATCTAATAGTTTAGTTATACGTAATTAGGATTTAAGTGGATCAAGGTCTCAGAAATTAAGTGTTGAGGGTCAGTTGGGATTTTTGAGATCTTGAGCAATTTGCCAATTGGATTGGAGTAATTTTTGTTTATGTGAATAACAGACTTGTTTTCCTATACACATGAGTGATTTGAGATTGATTTAATGGTGAAAAAGAGAGAAAGCAGCACTAGAAGATCAGCATCAAGTTTGGAGAAGGAGGCCGACCAACACCCAAGAAGTTTTTGGGGTTTCTTCCATTTGATAAGTTCGATTTCCTTCAAATTTGTTGTGCTTGTTGTTGACTAAGAGATTGAAAGGTGTACAAAGTTTTAAGTAAGATCAACGATCTAATCAACAGATATTGAGGTTCTAATTTTTCCTAGGATTGATTTAAATTGGTTAGAATTTGATTTAAGATTTGATTAGGGTTTGGTTTAGGATTTAGGGTTTGTTTAGGATTTGGTTTAGGATTTAGGATTTGGTTTAGGGTTTAGGATTTAGGGTTTACTTAGGATTTGGTTTAGGATTTAGGATTTGGTTTAGGGTTTAGGGTTTGATTTAGGGTTTGACTAGGGTTTGGCCAGGGTTTGACTTAGGATTTGACTTAGGATTTGATTAAGATTTTGACCAAAGATTGACTTAAGGTTTGACTTAGGATTTGACTAGGGTTTGATCAAGGTTTGACTAAGGATTGACTTAGGATTTGACTTAGGATTTGATTTAGGTTTTGACCAAGGATTGACTTAGGATTTGACTTAGGGTTTGACTTAGGATTGGACTAGGGTTTGATTAGGATTTGACTTAGGATTTGATTTAGGTTTTGACTTAGGTTTTGACTAAGGTTTGACTAAGATTTGGCCAGGGTTTGGCTGAGGGTTTGACTTTGGTTTTGATCAGGGTTTGACTTAGGGTTTGATTTAGGTTTTGACTAGGATTTGACCTAGGATTTGAATAAGATATGACTTAGGATTTTAAAATTCTATTTTTAGTATTTTCTAAATTTAGTATTTTATATATTATTTTCTATTATGATTAATATATAATTTATTTACTCTTCTTTTATAATTGCTTAAAGATTAGATCAAAGTTTGATTAGTATTGTTAAGATTTAATAGAAGTTGTTTAGGAATCTATTAGAGTTGTTAGGATCTTGTTGTTGTGTATTTCTTTTTTGTCTTCCACAACCAAGTGCCCGGAGCATTCTCGAGCAAAATTGCACGTATTACGACAACGTATATACATCTTTTGAAATAGAATAGATTATTTTTAAACTTGAATTTGGAAGTATCATGTGACTTAAATGAATTATTCTTAACATCATAAACAAGAGGATCTAAAGACTTACTTGAATTACTTGATTACAATATGATTGTCCTTTGTTGATCAAAAGCTGCATGTCTTTTTTGATATAAGATAAAAATAGCTAAAAAAAATCAAATAAAATTTATTAATTTTCTAGCCAATAAGTGATAATAAACTCAAATTTTAACAAAGATATGCTCCAATGAGCCTAGTGATGATTCAAAACACATATTGACATGACATATTTGAGGTTCTTATGATCTGTGCATAAAGTGATTGGATTGAAAGTACCTTCTAGATAATGACACTATTCTTAAAAATAATCCATGAGTATAAAAAATTCTTTGTTGTGGATCTTATAATTAATCTTGATTGTTGAAAATTTTCTTGAATAAAAAGCTATTGGATGAAGTTTGTCATCTACTCCCATTTGTAATAGTATCACATCCAAGGCAAAATTTGATGTATTTATTTCCATAAAAAATATTTTAAAAAATTTAATATAATATAAGATTGGTGCAAAAATAAAAGTTGTCTTCAAAGCTTCAAATGATGTTTTTGCTTCTTTATTCTATACAAGTTTTTTTTTAATAAATTAAATATGTTAATAGAGCTGCAATTTGAAAAAAATTCTTGATAAAAATTTGATAGTAATTGATAAATTTTAAAAAATATTGCACATCTCTTATTATTTTAAGAAAATTTTCAATCCATAATTATTTGAATCTTCTTAGAATACATCATTAGATTATTATTAGAAATGATATATCTTAAAAAATAAACTTAATTAGTATAAAATATACACTTTTTTATCTTGCCATATAATCTTACATCTCTAAGTTTTTATAATATATGATAAATATGAAATTCATATTCTTCTGTATTTTTAGAGTAGATCAGAATGTTATTTAAATAGCACACAATAAAATCATCAAGAAACTCACTAAAAATATCATTCATGAGATGTTGAAAAGTAGGTGGTGCATTTGTAAGTTCAAAAGACATGACATTATATTCAAAATGTCCATACCTAGTTTGAAATGCACTCTTTTATTCATTATTTTTTTTAATGTAGATCAAATTATATACTCTTCATAGATCTATCTTTATATAGATTTTTATTTAACTAAATTGATCAAAAAATCTTGAAATCAATGATAAAGGATACCTATTCTTGATAGTAATCTTATTAAATCATCGATAATTTATGCATATCTGCAACAATCTTTTTTTTTCTTTACAAATAAGATAGGAACTTATGTTAGAGATTTTGAATGGCATATGAAATTCTTAGCCAAGTTCTTATTAACATGCTCTTTTAATGTAGCCAACTTATTTTGCAATAAATTGTAGATTGGTCCAAATGGTGGTTGAGCTCTTTCTTAAAGATCAATTGAACAATTATAAGATTAATACTTTAGTATAATATTTCTATTTTTTTTTTTTCAAAAACATCTTGAAAATCTTCATACTAGCTAGGAATACTACTTGCAATCTTTTCAACATCAAAAATGGATGTGGTGTATATAACAAAAGATAATCCTTCTTTTGCAGCATGTATGAAAGCTTTTACGTCTATCAGAAAGGATTTGTATGTATTAGACTTATGTATTTTCACTTGACTAATGGATTTTTGGATTAAATTATAAAAAAAGTTAAGGTTACAAGAAGTTCAATCGATTTGAGGATTATATTTTTTTGATCATAATAATCTTAAAATAATTAGATTAGAAGGAGATCTAATTATATTAAATATTATTAAACTATTATATCTCTTAGTGTTATATTTAAAAAAATAAATTTATTGGTGACATCTCCAAATAATAAAAAATAACCATCTATGATTTCTATGTGTACAAATTTAGTTTTCTTAGCTAAAGATATTTCTTGTTTTGTAACAAAATCTTTATCTAAGAAAGAAGCTAAGAATCTTGAATTTAATAAAATAAAGACTTTGTAATTTTTAGGTCCTAAAAATATATCTATTGTAAAACAAGGTAAAGGATCTCAAAAGAGAATAAGACCTTTACTAGGTGTTGTATATGAGATCAATCGCATCGTTCTTATTGTAGCTAGAAAAATTTGTTTTTTGATACATTATCTTCTTTAGCAACCATTCTTCTCATTTTGTGCTTGCGTTGCTTTTTTGGACAATGTTAAGGAATGTGTTTAGCTTCTCTACAATGTAAGCATAGATCCTCTTTATGATGTCGAATCTTTTCTTGTTTGATGAGAGATTTAAAATATATTATATTAATTTATATCAATTTTGGCTTAGTCAAATAACTTTTTAAAAACTTAGAAACTATTGTCATTAATTGATTTATTCTTATCTAGCCAAATCTATATTCTTGATGCTTTTCAAATGATTGATTGTTGTATGCAATGGCTTGAGCAATAAATTATTTCAAGGATTTTATTTTTGACATTGTTAGTAATAAATCTTTAATATTATCTTTTAATTTATAATAAAATTAATTGATAAGAGCTTTGTCATTCCACTTTATATCTGAAGTAAGGTTTTGAAATTCAACAATATAGATTGTTGTTAACTATGATCCTTGTTGTAAAGATAAGAGCTTGGTCTTTGCTACCATTTTTTTATCATTTTTTTAAAATATAGCCATAAACACTTTGAAGAATGAATTCAAATCATAAAAAAGTTATAAATATCTTTTCATAAAAAATACAAACCAAGAACAAATACTTTTACATAGAAGTGCATCTATGAATCCAATTTGAGTAAATCCATTAAGATATTGAAAAGGATGCAATCTTAGATAAAACTTGACTTGTTATAAAAATCCTCAAAATTTTGATCTTATTGTAACTTCTCAAGCATACTAATCTATACCTCATTTATGCTTGTAGAAGCAAGATTTCTTGGATTTAGTTATAAAACTGATTTACTTATTGAGATGATTTATTTGCTTTTCTCAATTGTATAATTTCTTGATGGCAGTTCTAGACTTCTTCCATAGACATAGGAATAGTATTTTATCATGAATATAAGATTTACTCCAATAATTATCTAATTAATATTGATTAATAGAAGTAGGTAAAATAAATTAATTTGATAATATCTTAGAAAGAAGCTTCTTAAAAGCTTTATAGATTTGGAATCACCTTTATACATGTCTATAGGTGATTGGTAAGTTAAAAACTTGGTCAATAAGCTAATTACGTGTCACACATATTGATAGCTTATGGAACAAGCTAGCCATGTGTCGCACATGTTGATAGCTTGCAAAACAAGCCAAGTATGTGGTGCACATATAAATAGAGACAAGAGCGAAGCCTTCTTCACTCTTGTCAAGTTCTTTCTTGCTTGTAGTCTAGTTCAAGTGACTCATGTATTTTCTTATCTTTGGCAATAGTCATTCCAATTTCTTCTTGAATATAGCCACTTCTTTATTTTTATCTTGTTATTTTCTTCTAACAAATGTGACTTAAGGTATATAAAACCTATTATCAATATAAATCAACTTCAAAATTACTATCAAAAAGAAAATAAGGTTGTATAAATCTCATTAATAGTCCTATTAAATGGATTCCTTCTAAATTAATAACCTAATCACATCTTATAACCAATAGAATCTATTGATATGGCTTTCACTTAATTGTATAGTAAATTATATATTAAATATATATGTATAATTTTTTCATATGGTAGCCAAACCACAACATGACACCATATATATGGATCACAAGAACCTCAAATATTTCATGTCTACGCTGTCATATTGCATTTACATATAGTGTATAAAAATATTATATATCTTGTATCTATTATTATTATATATGTGAGTGCTAGAGATTATTTTAGAAGATATAATAAGGAGAGGATTTATTATAGCCACTTTGTTAGTAAATTAAGATGGCTATTTATTTTGTTCCTACCTTATTTATATCCTAGAATAGACTCTTTTGTAATTAAAAGAAAGGTAAAGGTTGTTTTATCTTTCTTGTTGACTTTTGACGTAGAATGGACCTTGTGAGGGATAAAAAAAAAAAAGAGCATGGGGTGAATAGGGCCTGACCAATAGGATTTGGCTATCCATGTAGGCGTGTCATAGTCTAATATGGAAGGAAAGGGAGATATACTCCTCTTGCTAGACCTTGGGTTTAGATAATTTTGAGTGGTGAACTTTGGAGAGAAATAGCTCCGAGGAGATAGAAGCGTTTGTAATGAAAATTGAAATGTGTATTCTTTGAGTTGTGAGGATTCTAGAACCTACTCACTTGCTTGTATTGGAGTTGTGAACAAAAAGTTATGTTTGTTTTAGTAGAGTGAGGTCTGCTGCTATCGAAAAGTGACGGTAGAAACTTTGATCTGCCACTGCAAGTTTGATTCCAAGTCTTTCTTAGTGAAACCTACTGAAAGTGTGAGAAATTGTGCTAGCTTTCTATCAAGACATCTCTTGTAGCATTTGGAGTTGGAGAAGAAAAGTTGTGAGCTTAAGAGTGGGAAAGGGTCTGTTGCCACCTAATGAAAAGGGGCAGAGACTTTTTTCAACCACCCACATTGGACAATACCTTCAATCTTTTTGATATTTTAAATGCTTATATTAGCTTGTGTAAGCTTTCTATAAAAACAAAAATCAATACATTTGGAGCTTTTATGAAAGTTTTATAAGCCGTGAAGTGTCAAGAGGGCAAATTATTGCTCGGGTTTGAAGAGTAGAATCAACTAGCTATAAAATCTGGAGTTTGAGAGACATGCATGCAAAATTTTAGAACAAGTTAGATGATGGAGTGAGCTTTCTAAAAAGCTATTGCATGCCCAATTTGGAAAAGGGAAGTAATCACAACAAAGGCTGAAGTAAAGAGGAGCTTTGCTACCTTTGTATTTGCTGGGAAATTTTAGTGCCTATTTCTTTTAGCCATAACTTTTAAACGATAAGTCATCTATTTGTGATATTTTGATATGTTTTACAATGAATTATTGGCTTTTCATAGGCTATAAGCACGCTTGATTTGACATTTAGATGAATTTTTAGTGATTTATTTAGTTTCAGCTTATTGTATAACTTGTATTTCTCATATGCGGTTGTATTTTGAGGTATACTTGAATATATACACACTTTTCTTATACCTTTTATATAAGTATATATACTTATATTTATATCAAGTATTTATATAAATATTCTATAAGTATTATATATAATATTTGTATAAGTATTTATACAAGTATTATACCAAGGATTATATACTATTTTATACAAGTGTTTATATAAGTATTTATATAAGTATTATATAAGTATTATATAAGTGTTATTCAAGGATTTATATTTTATATTTATACAAATCTTATACAAATATAATACAAGTATAATTTGAAAGCTTGAACAAATATTGTGCAAGTATAGAAGATACTTACACGGCTTCCTCTGATGTTCCCTACTAGTTCTAGGTAGCAGCTAGGAACCCGATGTTTTCCCAAAGCAAATTCTGTCTACCTAACAATGTGCATATTGAACTATCGCTAGGCTCGTTGGAGCATGTCTTTGTCAAGATTTGAGTTTATTATTACCTATCGGCCAAAAAAACAACAAGGTCTATCCGATGCCCTTTTTAGATATTTTTATTTTATACCAAAAGAAAGAGATTTAGCTTTTGATCAACAAAGAATGATCCTCTTGAAGTCAAAGAAATTTCATCTTTGAACAATGAAATCAACATTGATTGTTGATTCAATTTTTGTCAAATAAATCCATTCAAGTATGCCTTCAATTCCTCTTGTTCATGACATTAAGAATAATTTGTTTAAATCTCATGATACTTTCAAGTTTGAATTCAAGAATAATCTACTCTACTTTGAAAGATGCCTATATATTCCAGAAGGTGCAGCATGACTATGAGCTCTAGAAGCTTGTCACAACCTCCGAGTAGCATGACATTTTGGATGTAATAAGACTTTGGAGCTAATATCAAGAGATTTTTGGTAGCACCAAATATGGAAGGTTGTTAAAGAGTTTGTACAGTCGTGCAACATTTGTTCAAGATCAAAAATTCTTCGTTTCAGACCTTACAGACTTTATATGATTCTATATTCATGATTATAGATCGTTTTATCAAGATGGCATATTTTGTACTATGAACAAAATCAATTACATGTGAAGAAACAACTAAACTCTTCTTTGATAATATTTATCACTATCATGGATTATCAAAGAATATTATATGAGACAAAGGAACAAAATTTATATCAAGGTTTTGGAGGACTCTTTTTAAAATATTGAAGGTGGATATAAAATTATCCTCAGCTTTCCACTCTCAAACTGATGGACAAATGGAATGAGTAAATCAAGTTTTGGAACAATATTTGAGATATACCATCAATTACCATTAAGATGATTGAACAACTTTTTTGTCATTGGCAAAGTTTGCTTATAATAATTTGGTATATTTTTCTACTCATCAAACTCCATTCTTTACAAATTATGATTATCATCCATGACTTGATACTTTTGATTTTTCAAAAGCTAATAATCATGCAGCGGAAGATTTGGCAAATCAGTTGTCAGAGCTACATGCAACAATGAAGGCACAACTAAAGAAAGCTCAAGAATGACAAAAAATCAATGTAGATGTCTATCACAAGGAACAACCTCAATTCCATATGGACGATAAGGTATGGTTACTTCATCGTAATATCAAGATTATCCGTCCTTGCGACAAGCTGGATTATCATAAGCTTGGACTTTTTTCGATTTAAGAACAAATCAATTCAATTGCTTACCGATTATGCCTACCAAAATCTATGAAGATCCATCTTATATTCCACATGTCGCTACTTAAGCCATATAAGACAGCGGATATACAAGAAAGAAGACAAATGCCACCACCTCCTATAGAAGTGGACAACAATGAGGAATTCAAGGTCAAAGAGATTTTAGATTCAAGGTGGCGCCAAAATCAACTGGAATATCTTGTGCCTTGGCGCAGATACGATATTAGTGAATGCATATAAAAGCCATTCAGGAATCTAACCAATACATCAACAAAAGTCAATGTATTTCATTGATGACATTCATCAAAATCAAGATAAAGAGTCAAGAAAATCTTTACTTCAAAGCAAAACAAGTTCTATAGAGGTTTCATTCTATTTTGTATCATTGTTTATTATTTTTTTTAAATTTGTTCATGCTAAAGAGATAGAAGATCAACAACCAACGAATTCCACTCAAAAACCATCATTTGTTGAATTACCAGATGAGACATTATGACTATCACAACCTTCAAGACGACAAAATAGAGATCAAGATCCTCAAGAATGACATGTCTTTCTTTGGATTGATGGCAAAATATAACGTGTTTGGTATCACGACCTTAGAAGAGACTCTTGATGTTTGGTGATATTTTTAGAAGTAAGAACTACTCTTGATGGTATTCCAAATATTTTCTTTAAAAGAAGTTATGAAAGCCTCAATAATGATCAAATAATAGGGTGGCCCTCTTGTCCTCATATAGGACATTATCGATGGCTGTAAAGACCTATCAACTACCTTCAAAGGGAACAAAGATTAGAGTATGTAGCAAGTACAATTTGACATAGCTTGGACTTCCTCAATATGTAATCATCACTCCTTGTGGAACTCGTCTCTAGAAGGGGGGATAATGTCACGGATATAAGATTTATTTTAATAACTAGCTAGTTAATATAGATTAATAGAAGTAGGTAAAATAAATTAATTTGATAATATCTTAGAAAGAAGCTTTTTAGAAGCTTTATAGAGGCAGAATCACCTTTGTACATGTCTATAGGTGATTGGTAGGTTAGAAATTTAGTTAACAAGCTAGCCATGTATCACATATATTTGTAGCTTGTGGAACAAGCAAGCCATATATCACACATGTTGGTAGCTTACGGAACAAGCCAAGTACGTGGTACACATGTGGAAAACTTGTCTTACAAGTTTGACACGTATCTTGTAAATTAGATACGTGTAGGAGGTTCTATAAAATACCACCACATAGCTCGTAAATAGATAATATAAACAGAGACAAGAGTGAAGCCTTCTTCATTCTTGTCAATTCCTTTCTTGCTTCTAGTCTAATTCAAGAGTCTCATGTATTTTTTAGTCTTTTGTAATAATCTTTCTAATTTCTTCTTGAATATACATACTTCTTTATTTTTATCTTATTATTTTGTTTTGATATAATTTTTACTAACTTATGCATTTGCTTTAGTTTGTATCCTTGACATGCTTCTATAATTGGCATTAATGATGCGTAAAATTTCCATCTTAAAAGTATTAATAAATTCTTAAAAATTTATAATAGTTATAAATCTATTTTTATTTCTGCTATGTATAGTATCTATAATTTTTCTTTCCATTTTAGACAACTTAAAAAATCTACAATTTAAATTAGAAGAAGATAATCTGCAACCTCTAATATCAAATAAAAATTTCTACAAAGAGGGATGATTCACTCTTTTTAAGAAAAAAATCAAGGCTAGAAAGCAAAGAATGTTAATTTAAAGAAGGGTAGTTTGCAACCTTCAAACACTATAAAAGAAGTGAGATAATCCACTCACTTCTAAAATACAAAACAATAACAATGAATTAGCACTTTTGTCAAATTATCAAGGACTTGAAATACAAACATTTAAAATATCAAAATACTCTTGTGTCACACGAAAAGAATAAAAAATCATTCAAAGATGGGATAATATTAAAGTATAATGGCTATTGCCAAAGACAAGAAGAATAGAAACTCTTGAAACAAGACTAGCAACAAGAAAGGCGTTGACAAGAATGAAGAAGATATTATTCTTGTTTCTATATATACTATCTACCTAAGAGTTATGTGATAACCTTATATAGGACCTCCAACATGTGTCTAATTTACAAGACACATGTCAAACTTGCAAGACAAGTTTTTCATATGTACGCCATATGATTAGCTTGTTCCACAAATTACCAACATATGCAATACGTGGCTAACTTGCTGGCCAAGTTTCTAACCTATCAATCACCTACAGGCATAAATAAAAATAAAATCGAATCTATAAAGCTTCCAAGAAGCTATTCTATAAGATATTATCAAATTAATCTACTTTTATTTACTTCTACTTATCCATATTACCTAGATAATTATTAGAATAAATTTTATATCTGTGATATATGTGTATATATATACACATATATATATATATCTAAATAATATCACATAATAGAGTTTTAATATTATTATAAATTATTATAATAATAATAAAATATTTACTTTTTTTAAAATAATTAATTTGGTTTATTTTTTATTTGTATTAATCATAATGCTTGGATATAAATAATCAATGATCAATAAAAGTTTACTAGAATCTAAAATTATTATTTGGATATAAAATATAATTCTATATTTATTATTATATTAATTTTAATAATATTATCAAGAGTAAATTATGATTATTAAAATTATAATTTCATATTTATTGTGTTAAATATTTAAGTACAATTAGTAAAAATTATCATAAATATTATAAAAAAATAAAAATAAAAATAAATTCTTTTGATATTGAAAATGAAAAAAATAATTTGTTTTCACATGTATGTATATGTGCATATGTGTATATACATATATATATACATATATGTGTGTATATATATATATATATATATATATATAATAAAGATAATAATATTTTTTTGTGTACATCCATCTAAAGTGCCATCTATCTCTTCATTCATCAATTCAGCTATTAATTTATATGGCAATTTTTAGAGGGTGCCAACTATTTAAATTCTTTTTTAATCAAAAATACCTCCAAAAAAAGATATAGACAAAGATATAAGTTCACGTTGTCGTGTTGTGGTTCAGCTACTATGTGAAAAAATTATACATGTATATTTAATGTACAATTTATTACATAGCTAAATGAGAGTTATATCAATGGACTTTTATTGGTTATAGGATGTCAGGAGGTTATTAGTTTAGAAAGGATCTATTAAAAGGATTATTATTAAGGTTTAAACGACCTTATTTTCTTTTTAGTAGTGACTTTTGAGGTTGATTTTATATTGATAGTAACTTTTGAATATCTTAAGTCTCCTTTGTTAGACATTGGTGACCCTTAAAATCTTAGTTTATTTCTTTTATTTGGTGCTTAAAGCACAAAGTATGTAAATCTTATAAGAAGAAGGGTTAGAAAAGGGTCTTTAGTATAAAAAGGGTAGTTTGGCCATCTATGTGGATGAAAAGAGGTGGATGATAGAAATCTCTATTCTAATTGGCTAAAAATCATGTCCAATGGACTTCAAGGAGGCTGCCTAAGGGTTTATTAGGAGTTAGGATTTGTTTTTGGAGGGGAGTCAAACATCAAAGGCTAGGATCATAAGATTTAGATTTTTAAATCTGGTTTATGTACAAATTTTATGTGATTTGTACATTAAAATGAAGAAGTTATAGGCGCTCAAAGTTAAGGTGTTGATTTTGGACCTACTGTAACTCTTTTGGGTATAACACGCGCATACAAATAGAAATCAAGGATCGGCAACTGGGATTGGAGAGAGCACTTTTTTGACTATACTTTTTATATATGGCTTGATAAAATCCAAGCTAGAATGAAGGAGATATTAGGAGTTGAAGTTAGTACTTACAAACTTAAGGGCAGTAAGTGACCTACTTACATAGTGGTTACATTTTGAGCTATATCTTAAGCAATTTGAAAGATTTTTGGCTCAAAATTTTCAGGAGTGTATATGTTTTGTCATAAGACTATGTGAAAAAAATTTGTGGCATTAGGATTTTAGGTTTGTGAGATATAAGGAAAATAGTGCTCTGATGTCTCTGAGCTAGGGTTTTAAGCACCTGCTAGGGGTTTTGAGATATCGGACGATTGAAAACAAATTTATGGTTGATTATTTCTTGTGGTGAAACTTAAGAAAATTATCTACACTTTGAACTAAATTGTATAGAAATTGAACGGTTCGATGAAGAGTTATTGGATTCTAAACATCAAGAAGAAATAATCCATTGCAAGTGAATAAAGTTTTGAAGGATTTTTGTAGAAATTTGAATCCTTTTTGTACAAACTTACTTGAATACAAGAGGGTTTACATATATAACTTCTCTTTTGTAAGATTGTTGTATTATTTATCTTTTTTTATTAAGGACAAATCACTTGTTGAAATTTTGCCATCAAATTTTAAATAATCTCTCCACAGCTAATTATCCAGTGTATTCTCAGATAGAAGGCCACGTCATACGACAACGTGCAATTCAAATAATAGTTTCACTTATGCAATAGTTTAGCTAATGGACTTAGATATCTTCTATCAAATCAACAATCATTAAAGATATTTAATATAATAAATCCACTTGATTGTTATTAATAAAAGTAGCCAATAAAAATAAAATATATTATTTATTAAAAATTTAATAAATATAAAATAATAATTATTAATCTATTTTTCTAATCCCAATAATTTATATATTTTTTAAAAAAATTAATCCATTTAATTCTTCCACAATATTCATTCAAAACTTTTATAATTTTTTCTACAAATCATCATAATAACAATAATAATTAAAATAATAGTTCCTATTTTGATTTTTTTATTTTTTAGCAAAATTTAATTTATTATAAATAAATATTATTATATGTTTTTTTAACATTTTTAAATTTTTATTTGATCTTCTTTGATTTTTATTTTTTTATCTCAAAAAATATCAAAATAAAAATAATAAAAATCAAAGTAAGAATATCTTGTTTAAATTAAATAACATCATAAATTTAAATTTTTAAAAAATTTACGAATTTAATTTTTTATATATTTATTAGAAGTTCAAATTTTAAAACAAAATAAATAAACACATATTATAAAATTAAATTATATAGTAGAATTTTAGTAATAAAAACTTTGTTATTATTGACATGATAGAATACTCAAAAATATTTAATTTATTATTATATTGAAGATTAAAGTAAATATATTAATATATATATATATATATATATATATATATTTCGATTTATATTTATCTATAGCCTTGATTTTGGATTTTTAATAAACAAGTCTTTAATTATAATAAGAGGTGTTTATTTGTGTGTATTTATTCATCTATGTATTTGTGCAAATTATATTATTCTTCATTATACCTTCATAATTTGCTTTAACAAGTTATTCTTGAAATAAAGTAACGGATCCTAATGCTTGTGAAAGTAGATATATATATATATATATATACACATATAACTTTAACAATTTGACTTACCAATAAACTATTTAGTTTAGATAATATATACTATACCAAATTAATTTTGACTCTTAATTGTGTGTTTGATTCTTTGACAAGATTATTTCAACCAGATTTAGGTTACATACACAATATTGTTAAAATTCTTGGAAATAACCTTAACACTTGTTACTCTATTTAAGAAAAAGAATGAAAGATAATTGGCTTATACTTTAGACCTTGATTGAAATATCTAGAAATTAAACATCACACTCTCTTGCCTTAATACTTTTGATTTTACTTGAATGCAACAGTGCAATTCTGTACTTCATGGTGTTTACATTGCAATAGATGAAATTCCCAAACATTGTTTATCACCGTCTGTCTCTGCATGGTGCAAACTTGAAAGCGCAGCTGAAACTAAACACTATTCATTTTGAAGAATGTGCATTAATACAGCATTAGCCATGAAAAAAAAAAAAAGCTTACATTTTCTTTTTCTGGCAATAAAACTACGATTGGAAGAGTAATTTGCAGTATTTGTCAAAAGATGTGTTTCCATCCCATGTCAAAACGATTGCTCCTTGTTCTGAGTTATTAAATCTATCTGGAAAGAGTACTTGGAAACATAAAGTAGCATCTTACGTGACAAATTCAGTACAAAAATCTGTTTCTGTAGATTTAAGTACCGAATATCATTGTCATGAGTACCGAAATGAGCCATTCACACATGGGCAAGCCATGGTGAACCTTGTCAACCAGGGATTGAATGTCTGGAAATCAAACTGCAATAACATCACTCATTTGCCCACATTATAAAGCACCTTCAAGTTTCAAGCAATGGACACCTATGGTTTAAGACAGTGAAATCATAACAGAAATCCCAGTTTACAATGACAAAAATGTAGGTTGTTGTAAACAAAACCTTACCTACAGATTCATCCATAAATGAATGAATGAATGATGCTAGTCATTCATCGGAAGAGATTCCAGAAACATACAATAGAGGCTAGTGACTATCATACAATTTACACGAAGTTGGCGAGAGTTGAAAATTTTCAGGACAAAATTTGGTGGAAGAGCAAGCTGGCATTTTAATAAGGCCATTACTTAATCTGCATTTGGCATCGCAAAGAATTTGACTATGTAACAAGAGCAAGTAAGACCCGTTCCGCTCAAACCTAAGAAGCTGCTCACCTAAGAGCCACGGCAAAACGACATGGCTGCTTCCATGCAAAGATGTAACCTAATCCAAGAAAGATACGAGAGAGAGAGGGACTTGCCATTGCGTGAAGGACTACGAGAAATTTCTTGTAAAACATCTACTACCTCCACAAATTCTTGCAACACCTTACTTGATGCTGCACTTGGCTCCGGCAGCCTCCAAGGCCTTCTTGGCCTCCTCGGCGTCCTCCTTGCTAATTCCCTCCTTTACATTCTTCGGCAAGCCTTCAATCATGTCCTTCGCCTCCTTCAATCCCAGAGCAGTCAAGGTCCTGACGGCCTTGATGACGGCAATCCTAGCGGAAGAGGGAACCTCCTCCATGACCAAGTTGAATTCGGTCTTCTCTTCCACAGCAGCGGCGGCTTCAGCACCAGCTCCACCAGCAGCGGGCGCAGCGGCGCCAGGCGCGAACGACATAGCAGTGATGCCGAGGTCCTCCTGCAGCCGGTCGGTGAAGATCTTGGCGTCAGCCAGAGTCATCCCCTTCACCTTCTCCAAAAGCTCTTCCAATTCGGCAGTGGCCATGGCTGCTCTAGCCACCAACGACCTCCTGTGGTGCCTGGAGCGCAAACACATAGACGAAGAAGCTGCCAATTGCAACCTAGCGGAAGCGACATTGTCGCCAATCCTGGCAACGGAGCTGGAAGCGGCGAGACTGCCAGGATTACTCACCAAAGAAGCTTGAGTCATGGCTGCCATTGCAATTGCGACAGGGCAGTGCGAGGCGAAGAGGTGACCGATTCCTGCAGCAACCTGGAAGCTGAGAGTACAAATTGAACCGCAAGTAGCGCAACAACGAAATAGTGCAGGCCAGGGGGGACGCAGCGATGGAATCGTGAGGGCTGCTGCGCAATATATCGCAACAGCTAATTATCCAGTTCACCCTTCTAACCCCTCCCCTTCGTTCCCCATGTTCCCCTTCGTTCCCCTAATGCTGTTACCCTTGTTCTCTTTTGTTCCCATGCTTCCTCATGTGTGGGTGACCATACTAACTTCTTTCATATTTTCTAAACAAAAAAAATACAAGTGAGGAATTAATATATACTTATCATTTTTTATACTAATAATGTGTGTAATAAATATATATATATATATATATATATATATTTATTTATCTATAAACTTATTATTCATGATTAATAATTTTTAATTTTTATTAAATATTTATTAAATTATTTTGGTTGTGGTTTGAATGTGTACTGTTTACATTATGTAATATTTAAAAACAAAAACATGTAAGAAAATAATAATCTTTATCAATTTGAAGATTAGGTATGTAAATATTTATTATAGTAATATTCATATTAAGTATTACCACAATCATAACCACAATTTTTCTAGTTTTTAGATCATCAAAATGAAAAAGACTCATAAATCAAAATTTTGAATGTAGTGTCTTATTTAAATTTAAATTCTTTCAAAAAAAATATAAATTTTAAAACAAAAATATTCTATGATAATTTATAATGTTAATTATATATATATATATATATATATATATACTTTTAATAAAATATAGTAATTTAAAGTTTTATATTTTGTAGTGTAATGAGATTTTATTGTTAAAAAATTAGGAGTCTAAGAAAAAATATAATAGTATCTTAAAATTTTAAAATTTTAAAAAACTAATATAAAATAAAAATTAAAAAGTAGACAAACATATTTTTTTATAAATTCTATTGCAAATATTTGCACTACTTAATTAAGTGGAGAGAAGAAAAAATTAATAGGAATAGATTAGGAATATAATATTGTCATTAAGTAACATCAAGAGATCTTCATAAATATAAATCAGATCTTTAACTACTCTATATAGCTATAGTAGTTTGTCTTAGAAATTTCCAACTTCTATGAAACCACTTTAGAAATGTCTTGAACCTTGGACTCTTGGCCTATAAGCCTTATTGTCTTTGAAAGACTTCCATATGGCCTTCTTGCTAACTAGTATATACAAAGACAAGATTGATGCCATTTTCAAATTTGTATTTGTTTTTTTGATACATCAATGTTAATTTAAGAGTTTCTAATCTTTAAAATTTGAAATAGTCATTTTGAAACTTTATTCTTTTACAAATATATTTCTTATTAAAATTTAGTTTTATTTATTATTATTATTTTAATTATAATTTTTTATAATATCTTTTAACAAGTCTTTGTAAATTCAATTAAATTATACTTTGATGAGATTAATACATATAATATTAGAGTTTTGTTATTTTTTAATAAAATATAGAATATTCTATTAAATATAAAGATTAAATTTTATTATTTTTATTATAATTAGTATTGATTAGAAAAATATATTTTTTCAAAAAAATTATTTAAAAACTATTTTACTTTAAGTAATTTTTTCTATTATAAATCGATATATAAAAATAAAAAAATTATAAACAAATCAAGAGTGTTTTTTTAAAATTTTAATAATAATATGTCTAAATTTTATAGATTTATTAAAACAAACACGACTTTTTATTAAGTTTCAACTACAAAGTCATCCAACTCTAACATTTTGTCACAGACACAAAATATAGACTAGAGGCCTAAACAAGAAGTTCAAGAAGAAGTGGCAGGAACTGGATTAATCAAATGAGTACAGAAACAACACCAGAGAGGTGAGCTAGAGCTCCAAGAGATGTGTTGTCGAGACTGAAGAACTCTTCATCCTCGACTCCAATATATACTCCTACCTAGGAAGCTTCTCAAGCAGCTTCCACCAACTAGGGAGCTTCTCAAGCAACTTCTACTAACTAAGAAGCTTCTCAAGCAACTTCTATCAACTAGAAAGATGTTAGAAGGCTCTAGAAGATTCTAGAGAGTTCTAGAAACTTTCTAGAATGTCCTAGAAGGTTTTGATAAGTATGGCCTTGACACATTTTAAGTTAGATTTGCTAAAGTTTTATTTAATAAATTATCTTTATGTTAATTTTTATTATTTTTAGAGCAATAAGATTCCATATTAGACAATTTTATTATATTCTTAGTAGAATTTCAATATATGTATTAAAAACATAATACAATATGTACCACAATTAATAAAATTTAAATCTTAGAATAATAAAAATTATTATAAATTTAATTATTTCTTAATATTTTAAAAATTAATGTTGAATATTAAGTAGAATAATGATATACTTATTAATTATTTGTTTTATAATTTACAACATAATGTAAAGAAATAGTAATATAATTTATCTAAATTTCAACCATTAGCTTAGAAAATTGACTTTGTTATTAAATATAAAAAATCCAATCTTTAAGTTATATTTTAAAAGTTATAAAAATATACCTAAATCTTTCTACAATATTGTAACAACAACTATGACTTTTAAAAATGTACAATTTAAAATATAAATTATATAAATTGATGTTGTATAATTTTAAAATAATTTTGTTACAAGAAAAGACTTTAGGTTGGCTTAAAGATTTGTATTAACATTATGGAGATCTTAAACATCCTACTCTATATTTTTTAAAAATTGATGACAATTTTAAAATAAAAAAACTTAATTACAATAGAGGATATTATGTTAGAAAATAAATTTATCTAACTATGGTAGGAATAGTAAGTATAGATTATTTTGCAATATCATCTTGTACAGGTTTCATATTTTCATTTAATTATTTTTCTTGATTTAAAATGTAGATTTGTTTAGAATCTAAAAATCACATAGTTTTTTTCTTTATGAAATTTAAAAGTCTTTTTTACTTTTTAATAAGTAATTTAATAAATATTATAATATATATTTAGTACAAAAAAATAATTCATATATTACAATTTATAAAAAACCTTTTAATAACTTATAATTAAAAATAATTGTATAAGATCATAAAAATAAGTAGAATTTATATTAATTTAGTCTACAACCAATTATATTATTTTAAACTTATTATGATTAAAAAAATATAATCATCAAATAAATTAGATGTCTTATAGTCTTAAATTAGTCTTACAGTCTTAAATATTTATTTAAAAAAATATCAAATCAAGAATTATATCTTATACTTTGAAAAATCAAAGTTTTGTTTGTTATAACAAAGATATTTGTACAAGTTACAAAAGAAGGAGACTCATTTCTTGTTTATGTAAGATCTAGCTCCTATTCAATTGAAGCTTTTGATAGCACTTCAAAAATATAAGAACTTCTAACTTATATTAAGAAAAAAAACTAGAGATATTCTATGTAAGTATCATATTTGTAATTGTTCAATTAATCTCCAAGAAGGAATTAAACTATATTTTTGACGAATTTATAATTTATGATAAAAAAACAAATTAATTACTCTTGAAGAATGTATTCATTGAAATATTGCAAAGAATATTAATTGAAAATCAAAATCTCTTGTGAGTGTGCTAATCTTCTTTTTATAGGAAAAAATGTAACTGCTTGTAAATACATAAATATTATTGGCACCTCTCAAAATTGACTATTTAAAATTATTATTTTTAATATTTTATATTTAGGCTCTTTAACGAACTTAATCAAGTTAAAATTTATATTAAAATAGATCTTTGAATAGCTAACAAATTAGTCTTTATCAAAAAGGAGATAAATTAAAGATTGCTTTTTAAACTAGATATAAATATTTTAAATAAAATACCATATAATTTGGTCTAATAAATGCTCCATTTATTTTTTTAATAATTGATAAATATAATATTTATATTTTATTACTTTTTTATTACTATTTACTTATTTCTTTATTATTTAAAAGATATTATTTTGCATTCAAAAAATATAAAAGAATATAGATATTTATATATTAAATACTCCACAAGCTCAAAAATTTTGGTTTTTTAATCTTTATTTTTATTATTTTTTGAATATTATAAATAAATTATTTTTTGATATTTTATTAAGAATATATACATTATTATGTAATGATACTTATTATCATAATATCTTTGATTTTTGAAGGATTTGTTTTAATTATATTTAAAATAAATTATAATAATAAATTTATTATTGTTGTTATTATGATTATTTACTTAATATTACTCATTGTGTTAAATTCATAGTCTACTTAATTATTCACTCAAATCTAACTTGTGATGTTTTTGAACTATAGTTTATTAATTAAACCTGGCCCAAAATCCTAAATTCTAGACTTAGTTTAACTAGGATTGAGACTTTATAAATGGTTTGTCAAAGTTATTAAATAAGCAATTATTCTAATTTGTTTTATTTTTCTTCACCATAACCAATATTTTTGATGTTTTTTTTAACAACCTGATTCCTTAAAAAATTGATTGCAAAATAAATTCTTCATAAATTTTATTATTTCAAAATTTTAAAAAAAATAATATCAAAACTAAATTCTGTATCAAAACTAAATTGATAAATTTTGTATTTTCTAATTAAAGTAACATGTTCAATATTAAAATATAACATCATAATCAACAGTTAAATGTATTCAAAATTAAAATGATTAAGATAAAATTTAAAACAAATAGAATATTTGATTTGTTCTACAAAATCATAAAGGTATCTTGTTCTATTATGATCCTAATCCTTGATATTTGCTCCTTTCAGACATAAATTCTCAGAATGTAGATTTTGATATTTCTGTTGACAACTTCAAAAGACATGATGTTTCTGTTTTAATTTTATTTTTATTTTTAATTCATATTTTAACATTTTAATTTTTAATTATAATTTATTTTAAATATAATTAAAACAAAATTAATTAATAATAATAACAAGATTCCAAATTAATAATAATAAACAAAAACAAGAGTATTTACAATAGAATTGGCTAATAAAAAAATAATGTACAACCTCAACAAATGCATGCTACTATTTGGAAGAAGGTAAATCTATTTTCTTTTACAATATGACCAAAATTTAATACAATATAGGTAATCTAGCCAAATTTTCAAAGACTCAAGAATTTGACAAAAATTCATGTAGTATTGAATAACTATAATTTATGAATAAAATTAATCATAAAGGCTACAAATCTGACCATGTTATAGATTATTATACACATTGTGTTGGCAAGATGTACCTCATTCTAGCTCTCATGTATATTTTGAGATCTAAGTCTCATAAATTCTCTGTGGACAGTTGTAGAAGATCACAGCAAGTTTTACAAGAGTAGTGAAGTTTTGATGAAAAAACTTGAAATATAATTGAAGGTTTTTCTTAAAAGTAACAAATCTTCTTAAAGACAATGTGAGGTTTTATAGATGACTCCAAAAGAATAATTAAAAGTTTTAAAAATTCTATAAATTAATTAGTTGTAAACTAAGATATTTGTATGTTGGTAGCAATAATAATAATAATAATAATAACAAAATTGGCGTTAAATGCCCTTCTTTGGCTTTGGAAGTAATATGTTAAAAAGTAAATCATAGAGGTGTAATAATGTACAATACAATAATGAATCATGGTGCAAATGATATAACCAGAACTCACACAAACTTACTTGAATACAATCACTCAAGAAACCAAATAAAATATTCAAAACACACAAAAAACATCTTGAAAACATCTTTTTATTTTATTTTATTTTATTATAGTAACAAATAAAACTACACATATGATAAATACAACCACATAACAAATTTTTAATGGTTTTAGTTTGTGATGATTGTTTGAGTTTTAAACTCAGAAAACTAATTTTTAAAATAAAATTTAATGTATTTAATCCACCAAAAATAGTCTAGAAACAAGTAGAGTTTGTTTTTTGTTTTTTGTTTTTGTCTTTATCTATTTTTTTGAATTCATAATAGATGTATTTCAAAATAGTTTATAAGCACATATATTTTTTAAATATTGGTTTCATAAATACATGACAGACTTTATTTTTGAAACAAACTTGAGTTAAATTATTTTAAATGAATTTTACTGGATGATAATTATAACATACTGACACATTCAAATACATATTTATCTTAAGTACTTTAATTAGTGCCGTGAAATTTCAGATCTCTGAGAAAAGATTGCTGACTCATTCAGAAAACTATTACTTTAATTAAAATTTTACAAGTAAACTTTTGTATTCTTCTCTTTTTGTCAATTTTAGTTTTTATAACTCAATCAATAATACTTCATATATATATATATATATATATATATATTATATTTCAAAATCTTCAAACCATTAAAAAAAAATGAAATCATAAATTTATCTGATGATGAGACAACACAAAACATTTGCAAATAAATACGCTGCAACCTCTGCATTAATGGGAAGAGAGAACTAATTAAAGTACTTAAAAGTCCCGCCTGACTTTTTACGTTAATTTTCGCGACAACATTAACTTTTGCGACGGGGACTTTAGCGTTTACTTTTACGATAGGGGACTTTTCCCGATTACTTTTGCGAGGGTGTGATACTTTAAAAAGAAACGTTGCGACGAGTGTGAATGCGGCGATGACGAGGGGTGGAGAAGCCCAGTCGCTGCAACGAAGGAAGGAAGGCTGCGACGGGAACGACGCAGATAGCGACGCCGAGGCTGAAAGCGAAGGAGAGAGCGAGAGGAAGCGAGGGATCGCGAGGGGGAGGGGAGGGGAGGGGAGGGGAGAGGAGGGGGCCGAGCCTCGGAAGAGGGAGGGAGGGATTCTCACCGTCGCACTGCCATCCCTGCCTGGATCTCATCCCTGCCTGCTCCAGGCTGCCACGGCTCCTCTTGTAATCGCCGCGCTCCTGAGCCCTCATTCGTCCACACGCGCCATTGCATTGCATCTCATTGCCCCACATCACATTGCGTGTTGGCCATGTCTTGCTTGCTGCTCTCGTGATCTTCACGCTCGCGAGCAGCACCCCTCGTCCTCTACCTTTTGCTCACTCTTGTTGCCTTCAGAGGAACAGCCCGAGCTCCGGCTCCGGCACCAGCACAAGCTCGTGTAGGGAGAGAGGGAGAGAGGGAGAGAGGCAAGCCTGGAGTCATGGAGGGCGGGGGCTCCATAATCGCTCTTCCTCTGGGGCTCATGTTCTTCTTCTCGGGCTTCTTTATCAATATCCTGCAGGTTCCTGGCGGCGTTTTCTTTTCTGGTCGTTTTCCTGTTGTTTGTCAAATCGGCTCGTTTTTCGACGAAGTGAGCCTTGGGGGCGCTTGTGTATGGTTGTTGTGATGAAGCGAGCGATAGAACTGATGCTCTCCTTGTGCTGTAGCTGCTGTCGGTGTTATTCATTTTGCCGTTTTCGAGGAGGGCGTACCGAGTAGTGAATATGATTATGATGGAGGTGCTGTGGTCGGAGCTTGTATGGCTGCTGGATTGGTGGGCGAATGTCAAGGTAAGCAGGTTGAATGGCTCTTTCTCTATCTCTTTTTTTTCCCGTGCGTTTTGCCCGGTTACAGACGTTGCCGGTCTGAAATTTGAAGAGTAGAGCACGGCCAGCAAGCGATAATGGAAATTTTGCGGGGTTTGTCTGTTACAGGTGAAGGTTTACACACCAAAGGAATCGTGGGAGCACTTAGGTCAGTTGGTGAATTGTTGTGAAGTATTGTTTTGTTAATTTGAGTAATATTTCAGTGTTTTGGAGCTGCTCGGTATGCCTGATATGTGAGAGAGTGGGCTTGGTTTCCTGTGTTCGTCAGGAAAGGAGCACGCATTACTCATTTGTAATCACCGCAGCGACATTGATTGGCTCGTAGGATGGATTATTGCTCAGGTTATTTGTTTCCCTTGTACCTGGTGAAAACCCTTGGCAATTGTGGGCTTTTAGGGATACAATCGTCTAGGGGGTGTGCGCTGATTATGTTTTTTCGGAACTGAATTGGGTATTTCTTGGGCGTTGCAGAGATTGGGGTGTCTAGGCGGGACTCGAGCTGTTATGAAGAAGTCCACCAAATTTCTTCCGGTCATTGGCTGGTCTATGTGGTTTTCGGAGTATGTGTTTTTATCAAGAGATTGGGCCAAAGATGAGAAGGTCTTGAAGGTGAAAATTTCACCCACGAATTTTTTGGATTGAAAAAACGTATTTTTCAGGGTTTATTCGGTAGTCAGCAAGTAAGTTGCACTTCTGAAGTAGATTATTCTTGGTGTGTGCGCAGAGTGGTTATTCAAGTCTTAAGGGCTTCCCCAGGACCTTGTGGGTGGCTCTTTTTGTGGAAGGCACTCGATTTACGAAGGCTAAACTTGAGGCTGCCCAAAAATTTGCAGCGGAAGCAGGGCTACGTGTTCCAAGGCATGTGCTTGTTCCTCGCACAAAAGTAAGTATGTACTTGGTTCCTGACTTGGGTCACCTATTACTATAAGAGGGCCGGAACACATCGATTTATTTAGAATAATAAAATAAGACGAAATAAAATACAATTTCCTCAAACATCGTTTTGATATGTGCTTCTTGCACGATGGAAGTTGTCTGGCAGAATCATCCTGATTATCGTGACGTGGTTGAGATACAAAATCAGCTGTTAGTAGCCTTGATTGCACTTGAATTTACAAATACACTTTCAGGTGAAGATATTGTTGTTCGATCGAAACATGGTTTGCAATTAATGAACTGTGCTGTGATATTGGTTTTGAACAACCGTTGTGGATTTGCAGGGGTTCGTTTCGGCTGTGGAGAACTTGCGTGAGTTTGTTCCAGCAGTTTATGACATGACCGTTGCTATATCTAAAGAGCTGCCCAATCCTACAATGATCCGGATTTTCAGAGGGCAACCATCTGTGGTATAGCACAATCTGTATGTTTGAGCCCCATATTTATTCAATGTTTTTGCCTTGAGTCGAATCTAACTTCACGATACGTTCTTGTCAAGTGTGGGAACGTTTTTTTAGTAAGGGAATTGCTTACTCATTGGTTGCTTGAACAGGTTCATGTGCACGTGAGGCGGGTCCCTATGTCTGATCTGCCTGAGGGAGCCAACGAGATTTCCAAATGGTGTCACGATGCCTTTCACATCAAGGTTGCCCCTAGAATTCTTCACATGCACAACGTTCTTGTTTAGTATTTTTACCCACACATGTTGGCTAATCAAAGTAATAATGCAATTTCATTGGACAGGACGATCGGCTGGAGCAGCACGAAAAAGAGAATACATTTGGAGAGGATTTGTAT
The DNA here is from genome assembly GCA_036785485.1 of Physcomitrellopsis africana. NCBI lineage: Eukaryota > Viridiplantae > Streptophyta > Bryopsida > Funariales > Funariaceae > Physcomitrellopsis > Physcomitrellopsis africana. The sequence continues at coordinate 787,592 of JAWRVF010000073.1, read as the reverse complement.
ATTCCTATTGAACGGCCACTTAAACCTCTTATTGTGAGTTAAAAATCTGCCACGAAGCAGACATGATTTAGACCGTGACCAGTATTAAGTATTCCACATTTTACTTCTGGATTGTCACTTCGATTCTCTTGCATTTTTTCCTTTCTACAGGCCAAGCAACTTGGCACACATTTCTTTTATTTTATACATGCCGTTTGCTGAGAATTAGTGTTGGGTGTCGACGTGCAGATCGTGATCTCCTGGGCCATCACTTTGCTGGCTGCAGCATGGTGGTTGCTAAGACCAGTTTTATCCACTTGGAAAGGAATCGCCTGGGTGGCAGGAGTACTCGTGGTCGTCATGCTGTGTGTCCAGGTTCGTATTTCTGATGTAATTGGCATGTTTGCTCAGTTTTATCTCTCCACCAAAGTTTGGAAGAAATCATTTGCATCTACATCCAGATGTTAACAACTGCAGATGCAGATCTAGATGCGAATGTACCTGCAATATAATCTTCACTTGTTGACCTCGTCATCTAAATCGTTGGAGGGGTTTTTGAACGAACTCATTGGGTTCCTTGACAAAAGAAGTGAAGGCATTTCTCTTTATTATATTGGTTGTTGCTGACTGCTGCAGCTATTGGCTATTCTTGAATGAAACTGAGTAACGCAATAGAAAGTTTGACGATGTGGACTTGATTTTTGGTTGTTTCACCAGATTTTAGTGATGTCATCACAATCGGAAAGAAGTTCAGATCCTGCAGCTAAGAGGGCCAAGCAAAAACAGGCGGCTTCTGTTGCTCACGTCGACAAAACAGACTGAAAAAACTTGTGCTTTCACGCGATCCAAGACTTAGACGTGCTATTCTCAATTTGCAGTTAGCATTCAGGCACACCAGTTGTGCCAAGAAATTTTAGTTACTGTAGCCAAGAATTGTTTGATATCTTGTAGTTCACCTAATTACTTTGAACGATTAAGAGGAGCGGTCGTTAGTTAATTCGATTTGGTTTCTTGATAGTATCTGGTACCTTCTCCTTCAAGCATTGTGTATTTCTCTTTCAGTCATTCCTTTTTTAAGACGTATTGCTTTCGTTCGAGGGTACGTCATTTCTGAACTAATTTTGAAAGCACTAATTCTGGCTGCTCTTACACTATTCGACAGTACAATTATACTCCAGTTTCTATCTAAATGAAATACCTTTCATTTTCTGTGAGTTTGACATCCTTTTAGGGCGCTGTGTTCTGCTTTGGCATTAACTTTTTCTTACCATACTTCTGGAAATGAAATGTCAGAAATCATGCAAACAAAAGTGTGCTGTTCATTATTCATCCTGTTTAATTCTAAACAATTTGGTTGGTTGTGCAAGGACTGGCTTTCAGTACTATGTTTTCAAATTTTTGATTTCAGTTGCTAATTTTGCTTGCATTTCACTCTTACAACTAGTTTCAACATGTTGTTTCCTCTCTTTAAATGGCCAAATATTCAAGGTGGTTCCATGGTTGCATTTCAGAGTTCCAAATATTTACATTGGTTGCTTTTTGTTTTAATTGTTCATAGGTGGTAAGTGTGTGCACTGCTTCTTATATAAACTTATTGGAATTATAGGGTTAGACATCTTCTGAATACATCCCCAACCATGCAATTCAAATAGTCTATGTATAATAAGCAAATCCAATTACATTCTAACTTTAGTGACATATTTTTTTTTATTGGTTTGAATCTAGATCTAGTCCAAACACACATGAATAATACAATTAGAAATATTTTTAGTTTTATAAAGTCTAAATTGATATTTGGAAAAAAAATAATAATTTAAGGATAAGTATTTTAAAGAATATTCTCAAATACTTTGTTAATTAGAATTTACAAAAAGAATATTTCTAAAAATCCATATTGTTTGTAAGTTGGTAACAAAATAATAATGATTTAAAATTTGATAAAAATCTCATAGTTTTATATATTATGATACTAAAAAAATTTATTTTGTAGATTTTTTTGACATTATTGAATAGATAATTAGAAGTGTAAAAAATTATTAAAATATGAATCATTGAATAAAATTATTTAACTATGAATTTTTTTATCCTAAAATATTTAAACATACACACATACATATATAGATATATATATGAGCATTGAGGACCCTTGTTTTCCTTCAAGAGTACCATATCAAAGCAAGTCATTGAGGTGTAATTAAGCTGTAGCTTTAGAGACCCTTGCTTTGCAGCAAAATTCAATTAGTGTGTTTAATTGTAATTCTTTTTCTTTCTTTGTGTCTCCCTCTCTCCCTTTCTCCTCCTATTTTAAAAAATACAAATTTTAACATTCAAATGTTTCATAGTAAACAATATTTGGACTATACCCATAATATCCATCATTGTGATTGGATACTAAATTGGAGTTTTGTTTGGATTTACCTTGTAACAAAGTAACATATAATTGTCCATGACAAAATACTAGTTTTAGTAAGAAAATCAAAGATTGAAATCATAAGTTTTAAGATTTGTTAATTTTCAAAGAAAAAACATGATTTACTAAAAAATGTCTTTGTTATAGTTTGAATAGAAGTTTTGAATGTGTGGGTTTCAAATTGACATATAAAATAACAACTTGTTTTCAACTTTGAACATTGGTTGTAATTTAGTAATAATTACATATAATATAATTGCTTTTACATGATGACAGATTCTGTTACACAAACTACATGATGTTGTATAACCCCATTATGGAAGCTTTAGCATCAAACAATGAGGTGACAATCCATTAATGAAAAGAGCATTAATTGCCATGTTTGTATGGAGTTCATTTTGACTGCAAAAATCATGGACAATGTGAGAAAAATACAACGGTAGGTCAAAAGTATAAAACACAAGAATTGTCTACTGACAAATTCCAATAGCATCAAAATATTCGTACATGAATCAAACAGGTGTTGCGGAAAAGTTGATGAAATAGTAGAACACAGAAAACTCACATACAATAATGCCGGCAGATGGGGTATAACAGTAAGTAGAGCTTCACATTGTGGCCAATTGTGAAGCCATGGCTAAAAGTCAGACATTAGATTAGCACGATGGAACCACACTGCTTAGGCTTACATCATCCCGAGGCTATCTGCTAAATAAACTGAATTAACCCCCTCTCATTGGGGAGTGTGATTGCACTGATCAGTTGAGCTGACTAAGGCACATATTCTCCATAGAAATACCGCCAAGAAAATCTGCAGTAAAACTCAAGAAAATCTGCAGTAAAACTCAAGAAACTTGGGTACATGCATGATACCTACATAAAATGAGAAAAAACAATTTCCTATTGTGCAAAAGAAAGACGTAAAAGCATTCTAACTGCTGGAAACGATACTTCCTAAGCCAATCGCTTTTCCTCGTTGATTACAAGGGTCAGATGATGGAGCTATCAACCTGTAAATCCTTGGGCAAGACTGGTGCTTTATGGAGTAGTTCATTGGCCGCTGCAGACGCTGTTTGCGCAGGTCCACCTCTTGCTATGGCAGGAGACTCAATCCAAGCCCTGGTAGACGGCAAAACCAGTGAACAAAGCAAGGGTCATGCAAAGACTTCAGTTGGACAGGTTTGGTGTGCGCCGGTGAACAGAATCACGAGCACTTGTTCATCAGTCGATGTCTCTGTACCGTCGTCTCTTTCCACGTAGGAAGATCGGCATAGTCTGATCGATGTGCATCGATTGTTTTTATCAAGCCCTCCACCCCTACCCTCCCCTAATCAATTCAGCGTAAAATGATATGACGTGACATTTGATACACCTCACCTTTCCACCCAGTTTATGGATCGATTGGCACCTGCTCACCTCCTATTGCAGGTCGAGGGCTTTGCAATTAGAGACACGAAGCTTTCCTCTTACGACTCCTCCATTGCATCCAATCATACGAACGTTGGAGCACCCCTGCTCGTCAATTGTGCCTTCAGAATTGGATAATTCTGCAAAATGAGTTCGATGATTGTGGACCATTTGGATGCACCATTCAAACTGGTGATGGAATGTGACTGATGCGGATGCACCCGGTATTTGAGGCTTTTGGAAGACAAGGTGGACAAAAGGGATTTCTTTGAGCGTTTTGACGCTGGTTCGATGCTGCCGCAATAGTGAGTGCGATGGCAGCGAAAGAGGGTTTTAGTGCCACAACTGTTAAACATTCTGCGTTTTGTGAAATCTTCGAGTGCACCATTTGCTTCTATGAGGCCAGCGAGGCAGTAGTAACGTGCTGCGGCCATCTGTTCTGTTGGCCATGTCTCTATGTGGCTGCACGTGCATTCTTCGCGGCGTAGCTGCCCGGTTTGCAAAGGCACGATCGAAGATGGAGACGTGACGCCAATATACGGGCCCTCTAACTCAGCAGACGCATTATGGGCGGAGGGAGCGTCAGCGGGGGAGCAAGGTGACAGACTGATTCCACCACGTCCACCAGCCAGAAGAATGCACCGTGTGCAGCGAGCGCAACGATTAGACGAAATCTGGGGAGGAAGAGGAGTCAGAAGAGGCGAGAACCCACTTGAGCGCGGCGCACTGCCATTCATGGAAGACCAAGCTCCACGATCCGGTGGCGACGTACAACAAACGCTGCAGCTTGCATCGAGCATCCCCTTGCCAGACGAAACTGGTCCACAATCGATCGTGGTGACCGATCCCGTCGCGGACGATTCCGAGGATCCGAACGTGGAGATCCATTTTGAGACTGGGGATAGTCGCCGCGGTGATAATCTTCAGGGCAACATTCTCACCCACCTCGACCAACGCCAACAGAATGGCTTGAACTCCTTTGCGAAACCTCCACGAGCCCAACGATGCTTGACAATTCTCCTCATTCATGTGGCAAATTTTCACAAGCTTAAAATTATGAAATAGAAGATGTAAATCAGTAATAGAAACCAATTCTGTAAAATGCGAACCAACTCCTTCACACGACTTTTTGCACATATTTTGTGAAATATCCAACCATGTTGAAAGAAATACCCATATCTCAAAAGGAACCAATACATGAAATAAATGGGAAAAAAATGCAGATACTGTGAGAAAATGTAGAGCGAGCCCATTCAAAATACTTAACAGTTCATTGACGAAGTGACCCCGACAAAGCATTTTACACAGATCATAGTTTATCCATTTGCCACTTCGGTTGTAGATCTTATTTGACACGAGGCATTGGAAGCATAAGAATAACCACCTGTGAAAATCACCCAAAAAATTGGCAAACAATTGCAAAAAGCAAATCACAGAAAACCTCGCACAGATTTCATACAAAAATTTCCACAAGAAGGATGGCAAAAAGATGAGTCCAGAAAAAGCATCGGTTGTGATGCTTAGAATCAGCCATGGACTCTGAAAATCTGGTTCACAGATTAAAAGAATGCTGCGAAATCTGCGAAAATTGGGGCAAAATGGACACAGTAGCACGACGAGTATGAACATGGAGATCTTATCTTCAAGCTCTTGGTTCGATCAACATTCGCCGTCCCAGAGATCTTCAGCGGATCTGTAAGGGCTGGTGGAGTCATTGCACCAAACGGGCACTGGCATCCTCTTCTGGGCTACTGCAGAGAATCGTTCCACATCTTCCTCCGGCAGATTCCAATCCCATACTGCGTAATTCTTCACTATTCGGTTCGGGTTGCTGCTTTTCACAATCATGCACACTCCTTGCTGCAACCCCCATCTTATGACGATCTGCATACACCCAGCAAGAAGACATTCAGCGTTTTGTTGGTTTATGTACATGTTGTAGAATCGCCGAAAAAAGGAATGCTAGCTAACGGAGAGCGCGGTGCATGGAGGAAGGGTTTTTTTTGCCTGCGCAGGAGTTTTCTTGTGTTTCGCAGCCAATTCTGTGACGACTGGAAGAGACAAAATGTCGTTGCGGCCGTAGAATGTGCCAGGAGCACCGAGCGCTGAGAACCCACTCACGAGAATCCCGCGTGGTTTGCAAAATGCGCGGAGTATCTGTTGCTGCCAGCCTGGATGCATCTCTACCTGGAAGCCAACGATGGACAAGCGAAGATTAGGAAAATGTGGGGGCCAGGTTAGACGGTGGTTAGTGAGCGGTCATTCGACAAGCGTCATAGACATAACCAAGATTAGGTTTATGAGCAAGAAATTGACTGTAAGAGCGCACGTATGGTCTCGACTGTACCTGATCACAAGCTGGCTTGACAACGGCATAATCAATCACGCTTTGCAGCTTCTTGGTAGAGAAGTTGGAGACACCAATGGCCCTCGCTAAGCCTGCTTGGACTGTCTTTTCCATCGCCTGCCAAGTGCTTTTGATGTCCAAGGGAAGGAAGTGTTCTTCGCTGGGTAACATTGGTGTCCCTTTTTTGAACTTCAATGGCCAGTGAATGAGGAAGAGATCCACATACTCCAACTGCAAGTCGCTGTTGCACAGCACGCACAGGTGTGGCTCATCTTTCTTATACCATCATTAACACTGGATCCTGGGCCAGAGCAGAATTTCAGGGCCTTACCTGAGACTTTTCTGCAGGCAAGGAAGAACATCCTCAGGTTCTTGTTCTGTACAGGGAAGCTTTGATGTCACGAAGAGCTCATCACGTGTTAAAATCCCTTGAGACAATGCTTTCGCAATCGCCTTGCCAACTTCCGGTTCGTTCCCGTAAAGAGGAGCGCAGTCGATGTGCTTATATCCTGCCTGCCATGCAAAAGTTTTCGCAAAAAGATCGGGAAGCTGTGTTGTGTTTGCTATTCCTACGATTTTGTGATTGAGCCCACGATGAATTTGGAGTTCAAATTGATGCGAACGGTTTGCTACGGACAATGTGCTCCACTGACTTTATATCAAGCTCACATTTTGAAAAGTAATGCAAGCTCTGACACGCAGTTGAGATGGAATTCTATCTCACTTGCGACATGTTTGCAACTAACCTGAAAGACAGAACTAGATAGTTGACCTAATTGGTGAAAATATTGAAACGAGGAGTTTAAGGTAGATGTCACAATACCTGGAGGGCGCAGAAGACGCTGGCTTCGGTGAGCTCCGGGGCAATGCCCGAAGTGCCAAATGCTAAAGCGGGTACTGTAGCACTTCCTTCAAGACTCAAAGTCTGCGCCATTGATCTCCACGTCCAGCCCGTACCTCCTCTCCGCTTTACTTCTGAACGCCTCCCCAGCTCACGATGTTGTGCAGAAACAAAGCGCTTCTTCAGATTCAGGTCCAGGATACCCACATGCGCTGAATTACAAAATTCCTCGGTGACGATCACTGGCTGTGGTGGCGTTGCCGGAGAATTGTCAAACCAGGCTACTTCGTCGTCTCCGGGTATCACCGGTTCCTGGATTCAGGGTTTTAGAGGAATTCCTGAGACGATCTGATTCCGCCACCCCATGATGACGAGGTTCTGCTCGATCCTTGCAATTACTCTCAAGTAGCTTCTACATTGCTTGAGCATGGCAGTTCCGCAATGGTTCCTTTGAGTGTGTAGCTTCTTTTGTGTGGCATATGTCAATGTCGAGAGGGTTGTTGTTGTCGTAGTTTCCGAGGAGAGATTATAGTAAAAAAATTCAGACCGTAATTTGGGTACAGATTTCTGGGATGTGTTGTGTGTGTATTTTTATTCTAGACGTCCCTTTCATAATTTTGTAGAACCACCAGCCGGCAATGCATCACAGTACTTTGCTCTGTGTAGGAGGCGTGACCCTAAGGAATCCAGCGTGTTATGCACGGCGTCTGAGCCTCGGGTGTGAAGCGAGGCTGCGGCGTCTGGCGGAGATTAGAACGATCAAACTGCATGTGGAGTTGGTAATGTGGCCCGCCCCGTGAACTAGACAACAGAAGGTTGAGGGGAGTGCGCCTTTGTGGTTCACATTGTGATCTAGAAATGATGGCAGGGAAGGCGATCATCGTAATGGGTACCTGCGGTGCTGGAAAATCGTAAGTTCACCTCCTTGCCGCTTCTCATAATGTGAATTTCTTCAGCTGCTCTCTTGAATTGGATTAATGTAGACTTTCAACTTGAGCTAGGGTTAGGAGTCCGAGGTTTCAGCTTTAAAATATGGTGATTGTTTTGAATGTGTGCATGTCTTGGACAGAACGGTGGGGAGACTCCTTGCAGCAGATCTACGTTGCGAGTTCCTCGATGCGGACAATTTTCATTCTGTTCAAAATAAAGGTGCATTTTCTCAGTGGTTGGTCCCACTTATTTTGCATGTAACATGTTGCTCCTTTTGCAAGCGCTATCCTTGCACAAGAATCGACTACATCTCGGATCCGGTATGCGTCTTTGTCATTCCAGGACTTGGGCTCCTTCACCATCATCGTAGTTTCTGCTTAGGAATCAGTTCACTGATTTGGATTCCGAATCGCAGAGAAGATGAGTCGTGGCGTCGCGCTCACGGACGAGGATCGTATGCCGTGGTTGGAAACACTACGTGACACGTTGATAGACTACATTATTCGGGGCCAATGGGTTGTGTTGGCATGTTCTGCTCTTCTGCCTCGCTACAGAGATCTCCTTCGCACAGCGGATTACGAGTTCCTGCTCAGTGAATCCACACCAGAACCAGTTAGCACCCCAACAAGCAACGATAGCAAATACAAACATCCACGGCAAGGAAGAAGCTTGAGCTCGCTTGTGGTGTTCGTGTATCTCAAAGCCACAGTCAGTGTTCTGTCAGCAAGATTAGCTGCGAGGGATGTCGCAGGTACCCATTACGCTCATGCATCGCTGCTGCAATCCCAGATTGATGCTCTCCAGTTTGAAGTGGACGAAAGAGACATCATGGACGTGGATGCTGCCTTGCCTCCTGCACAGATTTTGCAAAACATTCAGAAGCAGCTCCAAGTGTGACGTTGTGGACCCACATCAAGTAAATTTTCCAGGAACTCTTGCATGCCTTGGAGCCATACTTTGTAAGCTTCACGAATTGTTTATATCATCTCAACGAAGGTTGATTTGTGATCACTGTACACTTTTCTCGTCTTTGAACCACAAGGAAAAAGTTTCTGGCTATGTTGTGCGTCTATAATTTACTGTACTGCGTGACTGGTGTTGACTGTAACTATGCAATGGCTTGCTTCGTCTTTTTGTTTTGGTTTTCGAACAAAGGTTCTCCAAGCTTTCTGCACACACAATCAATCAATCAATCAACTAATCTATATATATATATATATATATGTGTGTGTGTGTGTGTCTCTCTCTCTCTCTGAAGCGGGCTGTTAAATGACTTTCCTTTTCTTCCTTTTTTTCTTTTCTTTTTTCAATATATGAGTTTCAAAGTGAATAACTTTTTAATAAATATAATGCATGCATTTATTTAGTACTACTTCAGTGTTATTATCATTCGGATTTTTTAATGTATATTTTTAAAATGAATATGTTAAATTTGTCTGATGTTGAATGTGTATTCTACTTTTTGGCCTTAAAAGATTAGTGTCTCATTTTCTGGAGCATGAATGGAAGTTGAGGAAAGCTTTGTAGATGTTTGTTTGTCAAATAGATAATAATCAAATTTTCAAGCATAATGTTGGATTAGGAATTATAGTTGTATATCCGTTGATGGATGTAAGGTTTATAAGATTTATTGAGATTTCAGTGGTTCATGTTATTTTATTAAAGTATCCTTTTATGAAGTACCAAAAAAGTATGTACATTAGTTTAAAATGATTCTAAATGTCTCTGAGTTTAATTGTTGTCATCTGTTCAAAATTTCAACTCCTTTTGGTTATTATGTGGTTTTAAATAGATTGTAACTAGCAACTAGGATGTATGATTATTAGAAAACTTTACAAAAAGGTAAAATCAGTTTTGAATATCATTTATTAGATTAGATAAATTTCTTTATTATAGGGTAAGAATAGCAAATGCAACCTTTGTGTATTTTTCTTTATATTATAAACATAAAAAACATAAACTTTTTGTTCTTCTACCAATAAACTTGTTTTTATATTTTCTTGTTTAAATCAAATAATGGTGGATAAAAACTAGTGTACAAGGAATCAATACCACACATACACTTTACTGAGTCAATTAAAAATGAAGAAAGAACTACATTTCTTTTATTTAATTTTGTAATGTGATAGAATAATACAAAATATTTATAATAAATATAGCATTTTTTTATTATACAATTTATAAGTAGACTTTGTAAAGAGGTTGATTACAAATAATAAAATATTATTATTTTAAAATTAATTAGTTAATGTGAGACTATAAGAATGTCTAAGATTTATGTAATTTTTACATATTGTTGATGAGAGTCTAGAAATTTACTGAAACAAAATAAACCTATGTTTTATCAAACTTAGTTTTTTCTAATATTCCAAAACTTAAATTGCTGAATTTTATTCATAAATGTGAGTAATAATATAAATAGTACATTAATAGATATGTATTAGATATATATATATATATATATATATACACACACATGCACACTAGTGAAAGCTTATGCTATTGAGCTCACAAACAAAAACAATTTTAAAAATGTACAGGTAATGGCTCTTGGTTCAATTTGGAATAAAAGTTAGTTTTACCTCCAAATAAATTGAAGGAAAACATGTAAAAAAATCTTTTATTTTTGTGTGTTTATTTTATATTTTTTTATGCGCATTAGCTATATATAATATGCAAATATACAGTTGAATAATATATGTTGTGTGAATATCAAATTCTTTATGCTTATAAAAGATTTGCTTTTACTTCAAATTTTATAATATACATGTACAAAGTATATTTTTTTCCAATGAATAGGTGCAATTTTGTGCCAACCACAAATACTTATGGTCTTACATAATACATGAAAAATGACAAAATAGAAAATTTATATATAAGTTTTTATTGTTGTAACAATTTATAACAAATAACAAAATAATTGCCAATGTATACAACTCACATTGTCTTGGATTTAAAATTAATCAACTAATTAGTTGTGTGTTAATATATAAAAACATATATAAAAAAGAATACATATTTTATAAAATTACTTAAAATGGTAGCAATCTTATAGGATTAGTAAAAAAATTGATATTTTAATTAAATATTATTGAAAATATTAGAATTAAATACTTATTTTAAATAAAGATAAAAGATTTGAAAATTATAAATATAATATTTTTATTCTATTTTTATTAAAAAATTAAAAATTTATGTTAAAATAATTTATTTATAAAATTTATCTTCTTACTTTGATTTGGTAGTTACATTGTTATTATTTTTGAATTATTTATATTTGTCAATAATTTTTTAGGTTGTTAATTTTTATAAGTTTTTATTACCTAGAATCTATCTTTTTATGTGTATTTATTTTTTATTTTTTATTATTATACATAGCATTAGTTTTAAATTAAATTAAAATATTATTTTTTATATAAAATTTTAAAGTTTTATTAAACATCATATAAAATATATCTATAATTATATTGAATAATGATGTGCATTTTAGTTAGGTGAAATCAACCTAAACTTGCTAGTGATAATATCTTGCAAAATTCTTAAAATATTTATTTCAATTAATCTATGTTGAAAATATTAACCTAAAAATTTAAAATCTCAATAAATAATTAAAAAAATCAATTGTAGATTTTTTAAATTATTATTATTATTGAGTTTGCTTTAAAATAATTCAAGTAATACATTAGTTATGCTTTTGCAAAAAAAAAAAAAATCACTAGGTGGACACCTTTTTTTTATAACATGGACACTCTTCTATCCTATACCAACAATATACCACTACTACAAGTTTTTCAACAAAGTGGATATTAATGAAGCGGTGTCGTACTGTAATTACTTACAGTATGTAAAAATTAGTTAAAATATATTATATATTTATGAATCTAGATATGTGTTAGAATGGTTAGTAAAATAAATTAAAGGGATTGATAGAAGAAACTTTATTTTATTTTTACTTGTTTTGATTATGGTATTTAAAAAAAATATAAGATCTAAATGTTTAGTATGAAGCCTTGAGAGAAGGTGGGGACTTAAGGATGAAAATTTAAGCTAGTAAGAGGCTAATTGGGAGGGATGAAATCAAGCCATGGTCGGATGAAGCCAAGGAATAGGGAACTTCATCCCTATTGGTCGAATACCATGCCCAATGGGCTTTGAGGAGGCTGCCCGCGACCTTAACAAGGGTTTTCGGCGACTTCAAAAAGGGATTTGCAATTTCAGAGGTAGGGTTGTAAAGTTTAGGGTTTTGGGTATAGTTTGAGAGGAAATTTTAGGCGATTTGGAGTTAGGGTGAAGAAGTTATACTTGTTCAAAGTTAAAGAGTGGATTTCATACATACTGTCACTCTTTTGAGATTTTGCGGAGTTGTACGGAGGCTTTTGGAGATCGGACGGTGCGTTTGGAAAGGTGATTTCAAGATCTACGTTTGTTATGAAGGAATTCTTAAGTTTTGAGTTTAGACGAAGGAGATATGAAGAGTTGAAGACAGCGCATCCAATTCCAAGGCAGTAAGTAGACCGTTTTGTTGATGATGATGGGGTTTGCCATATCTTAAGTTTTTGGACGAATTTTTGTCTAAAAATTTCCAAGAAGGTGTATTATTGTGCTAAGAAGCTATACATCAAAGTTTCATAGCATTTGGACTTTTAGATTGTGAGATATGAAGAATTTAGTACACGGGTGTTTGTAAACAAGGGTTTAAAGCTACTGCTAGGGTTTTGGCGATATCTAAAGATTGATAATGAATCAACGGTTGAAATTTGTGGTGGTAGTTGTGAAGAATATATCAGTACTTCATGTAAATTTGGAGTAGTTTTGGACGGTTGGATTAAATGTTATGGGTTATTGAAGTTCGGGAAAAATTCCCTTCCTTCGGGGGAATGAGGGTTTAGAGTATTTTGTTATGTTTTGAGTGGTTTGAGGAAATTAGGCTTGTGTATTGGGTGTAATAGCCCTATGGAAATCTCTTTTATATAAAATTGGGGGTTTTTATTATACTTGAATCTTGCTTGAGTAATTAGTGGCAGCCAGAAGCCCAGCGCTTTCTTGAGGCAGATTCTCTCTACCCCGACAGCGGAAAGGTATAAAAACAACAACAAAAAACAACAACCTACAATACAAGAACATCAGCATTACAAAAGATAAACAAAGTAAATAATTAAAGGAAGGTGTCCACTTAGCGGATATCCTTTTTTTACTACTAGATGGACATTCTCCTTTATTTACTTGATTTGTTTAGCTTTTGTGTTGCTAATGTTCTTATATTGTGGGTTGTTATTTTTTTTTGTTGTTTTTATATCTTTTTGCCTCATTAGTGTCTAACTTATCAAAAAACTTGTAGCAATGGTGTATTGTTTGTGAGGCATGGGAGAGAGGTGTCTATGTAGTAAATAGAAGGTGACTACTTAGCAGTTCTCAAAAAAAGATCAAATTCAAATGGTAGTAAACTCAATTAAATAAGGCTAATCAGTAACTAATAATTAAATTTTATAATATATATATGGTAGCATAGAACTATATTTCTAAATTTTTATAAATATGTAAATTATTTAATTTATTTCAAGATGATATAATTTGATATATATATCAATGAAAAATAAATAAATATATATATATATATATATATATATATTTGTTTATTGCTAACTATTAGGATACTAAAATTTTAAACAAAATAATCATAATAATTAAAGTTATGTTATTTAAATTTATATATTTTTCTAAATATTATAAAATCTTAATATCAAATATTGATTTAAATAAAAAATTTATAATAAAAATTTTAAAATAAAAATTATAAAATAAATTTGAATTTATTATATAATAGAGTTGAAATTAAGAATATTTAGTACATAGGTATTTTAAATTTTGATAGATAATTCGATCTTTAAAATGTAGCTGTAGCTTGAATTGACAACCATCATATTGTATTAAATCTAAGGATATCAAAGTTATTAGCATATGATTTTTTTATCAAATGCTTAAAAATTCTTATTAATCGAGAAAATATTTATTATTAACTATATTTGATAATTTTTTTATAATATTTATATATATTAATTATTTTTATTAAATATTTTAAAATTAATTATTAAAAAATTAAAAAATATATAAATATCTTTTATGATTAAAATTTTATCTTGTAAAAATATATAGATATATTTTATTAAAATCAGAATTTCTATAAACGGCTTATCTTCTCTATATTAAAAAATAACAAAAAATTTGAATAAAATTTTAAAAAATAAACTTTATATTTTTCTAATCTATAACATTTCCAAAAAAATATACTAGAACATTTATTGATTGATACTTTCATAATTAAAAGTTTTAAAAATTATATTTTTCTCATATTAAGAATGTTAAAAAATCTAATTATGTTAATTATTTAAATTAAAATAAGTACATCACATCTCCATGTAAAATATTACAAAAGCTTTAAAAAATAATTTTTAATCTATAATGGTTTAGATATTATATAGAATTAATAAAAAATATTTTAATAGTTTGTTAGATTTAAGAAACTACTATAGAAGCATATTCCATATTAGACATATATCTTCCAAGCCTTATTGTTCTTAGAAGGCTTCTACATAGTCTCGTTATGATCTAGTATATTTAAAGATAAGATTGAAAACTTTACTAGTCTTATCAAGACTTTACTACTTTACACTCTTCATTTTTTTAATTGTTATATAAGATTCTCTAAAAATTTTGTAATTGGTATAAAAAAATCAAGAAGTATACTTTCTTCTTTAGTCTTTTTTTACTCCTTATTATATATGTATTAGTTATTTAATGACAAGTTTATGTAAGTTTATATTTGTAATAGTTTCTAATATGTTTTTAAGATTTATCTAGTAATTAAAGTTCTATAAATTAGAATATTAATTATTTATTTTTAGTATGTATAATTTTAATTTAGATAGTTAATTTTAATTTAGATAGTTAATTTTAATTTTAAAATATAATTATTTTGACTTGAATGAAAACTATCAAAATCTATTATTTGATCAAATTAAGAATACTAATTTCTATTCTTATATCACTGTATTAATATATTTTTTAAAAAATAGTCTTATTGATTATAAGATGAAATTTTCTATAATACTTTTGTAATATTATATTTAAAAAAATATATAAATTTTAACTAACTTTAATAAGTTCTTTTTATTTTGTAAAAACATATAGATATACTTCCATTTGTGTAAGGAATAAATATTCCATATATTATTAGAAAATAATTTTTTTTTGATAAAATAATTATTTTCTAACATCCTAAGGTAAAGATACTGTTTTCTTTTTTTTTTTGAAATATTTTATGAAAAAAAAATAAATTAATTGGTCTTCTTATTTTCAAGTAAAATTTTTAATTTATACTTATTTAAAAATTTAGTATTTTAAGATATAAAATCTAAATAATTATTAAATATTATAAATATATTAATTAATCTGATTCAATTTTAATTTAATTAATAATTTGATTATTATTTATTTATAATTTTAAAATATAAAAATATTTAATTTTAATTTTTTTTTTAGAAGTAGTACTAAAAGATATTTATTTAAAATATTATTTTGATAATATTAAAAAATATATTAAAATATTAAAATAATTCTATTATGAACAATTATACTATTCATATAAGTAAAAATAAGTAGTAGTAGGATTAGCAAATAAAACCTTTTTAGAAAACATTATAGAAGCATTTTAGAAATAACTCAAATCTACATTGGTTTTAAGTGTGACATAGAAACATATAAAATTCTTCTAGTAGTTTGTTGGAATTAAGAAATTACTATAGAAGCATGTTCTAAATAAAGTAATTATCTTTCAATATACATTGTTGTATTGTGGTTTGGCTACCATGTGAAAATATTGTACATATATATTTAATGTATAATTTATTACACATCTAAGTGATAGCCATATCAATAAAATTTTATTAATTACAAAATATAGTTAGATTGTTTGTTTAAAAGAGATTCGTTTAAAAGGGCTATTATTGAGGTTTATATAATCTTTTTTTTTTTTTTTTTTTTTTTTTTTTTGATAGTAATTTTGAGATTAATTTTATATTAGTAATAATTTTATATATGTGAGTCACCTTTGTTAGACATTGGTGACCCTTGAGATCTTCTTTTCCTTCTTTTATTTGATGTTTAGAACATGTGTTATGTAAATCTTACTAGAAAAAGGATTGGAAAGGGATTTTTAGTGTAAAAAAGAGTAGTTAGGCCATCCATGTGGATGAATGGAGATGGATGATAAAAGTCTCTATTCCTATTGGCCAAAAGTCATGCCCAATGGGCTTCAAGGAGGTTGCCCAAAGACTTATTAGGGGTTAGAGTTTGTTTTTTGAGGGAATTTGAACATCAAAGGCTAGGGTCAGCAAGTTTGGGTTTTTGGATATGGTTTTGGTACAAAACTTGTGTGATTTAGATTTTTTATAAAGGAGATATGGGCGCTCAAAGTCTAGGTGTTGAAATTGTACCTACTATCACTTTTTTGGACATAAGTCGTGTGTACAATAAGCAATAGAGGATCCGCAATTAAGATTGAAAAGAGAACTTTTTTGGCTACACTTTTTGTATGTGACTTGATGAAATCCAAGCTAGAATGAAGGAGATATTGGGAGTTGAAGTCAATGCTTATAATCAAAGGGCAGTAAGTGAACCCACTTAACTAGTGGTTATATTTTGAGCTATATCTTATGCAATTTGATAATATTTTGGCTCAAAATTTTTAGAAGTGTATATATTCATATCACAAGACTATATAAATTTTTTTTGTGGCATTAACATTTTGGGTTTGTGAGATATGAAGAAAATAGTACTTGGATCTCTTTAAGCTAGGATTTTAAGCACTTGCTAGGATTTTTAAGATATCGGATAATTGGAGGTGAATCTATAGTTGATTTTTTTTTATAGTGAAACTTAAGAGTATTATCTACATTTTGGAGAAAATTTTATAGAAACTAAATAGCTAAATCAAGACTTACTTAACTCAAAAGTTTGGAAAGAAATAAATCTTTGCGAGTAAATAAGCTATTGAAGGATTTTGTTTCAATTTAAGCCTTTTATACAAGCTAAAGGGGTTCTTTAGGAGCCAAGACTTCATAGAGGTGGAAAAATGGATATAAGGAGTTATAATAAAACTTTGATATGAAGATGGAGTTTTGGAAGGAGATTATGGATTTTTCTTAAAAATTATTGGCAATCTAACTTATCATCAATTGATTAGTTGTGAATTTATAAAAAAGAGGGTATTAAGGATCTTCTATATGCCATAGAAGGACTTTATGTACAAACCTACTTGAATACAAGAGGGGTTTTAGAAGTATAATTTTTCTTTTGTAATATTGTCATGTTATTTATTCTTTTTATTAAGGACAAAGAACTTAATACAATCTTGTCAATAAGTTGCAGATAAATTTTCTACATCCAAATACCTAATGTAATTTAAGATAGAAGATTACACCACATGACAATATTCTTTTTAAAAAACTTCCATATGATCTAGTAATCTAGCATGTTAAAAAACAAGATTGAGGACATCAGTAGTCTTATCAATACCACTTTTCTCTTCCTGCCTTTGTTTAAGATTTTATAATGATTTTACAATTGGCATAAATAAATTTAGAAATATATATTTTTATCTTTTATCTTTTATCTTTTTTTAGATTTATTATGATATATATATTTATTTTATTTTATTTATTTTTATTTATTTATAAATTTTTGTAACTTTATAATTATAGTTTCTAATATATGTTTTTAAAATTATATAATATTCTATAGAACTTTAATTTCATATTCTATAGAACTTTAATTCTATAGAATATGAAATTGGTATTGAAGTTTTATAATAAGAATATTGTTATATATATATATAATTAATTAATTAATTGAATCACTATAATTATAAATAAATAATTATAAATTTAATTAATTGATATTTAAAAAATTTGTGTATCTAATTGCACTTTAAAATTTTATACTTTTCAAATGTAATTTTCAATACTTTAAAATAATAAAATAATAATATCATCAGTTATAAATATATTTTCAGAGAAATGAACTTCACAATCCACAATTCTTGTTGAGCCACAAATATTCCTTTGACACATTGTTTGTCTTAATAAGTATTTTTTAGGATTTTATTGATTTTTTTTTAAGTTTGTTTACATGCACATATAAAACACAATAAAATGAATATTCGTTGCATGTCCATGCAGGACATTGAATGAGGATCCTCAAAGTGAGTGGAAAGTGAGTGTGGAGTGAAGGGAATGGGGAGGTTTCGATTCGTGTCTGGAGGTGAGTGTGCGAGTCACGAGGCGTGACAGAACTGTACGCAACTTAGACGTGAATTTTGAACCTAGAGAGGGGTCAGTTTGAGGATCCTCATTCAACGACCTGCATGGACTGCAACGAATGTGTGGAGGCACGTAGTGCAAATGGGTGGATCACAGAGGAAACATGGGCAGCCATTTGTGAGGGACGTATCGATCGACGACGACGTGGACTGGACGATACGGAGGGACCTGCAGTTCGCCATGGGGACTGCAACTGCGTTTGTTGAGTAGTCACGGTGAAGCTGGTCAAGACCAATCCTTATCAATGGCACTGTAGCAAATTGCTGGATATGGACTTGAGTGGTCCATGAGAAACGACCCGACAGTTGGGTCAATCGTTCAACGGATGCCTGCCAAGGTCAAATCTGGGTGCTTGAATCCGTTTCTATCTGGGAAAGTGTGAGGGTTCCAAACCAATAGGCAGTATTTCTTTCAGCCTATGCTTCACAGCTCTGAGAAACACATAACTTGGCTGAGTCGGCCACATTTGCAGATTGTCGTCTACTCTCGAACATCCGGTTGAAGGCACCAAATTCATTGGTAAACTTGTTCCGTTTCTCTGTGAATGTGAGCGACTACATCCTTTCTGTAGCTACGCGACGCAAGGAGGACGAGGAAGACTAGGAGGAGGAGGAGGAGGAGGAATGGAGCTGGAAGTGGCGGAGTGCGTGGAGAAGGTCGAAGCCATGGTGACCACAGCAATCCTCCACCAACAGGACGTCCTTGAGATGCTGAAGAATCTCTCCTACACGGGATCCAATAGATCGCCAGCCGTGGCCTCGCACATCGTGGCCACCATGAAGCAAAAGCTGGAGAGCGCCATGGATTGGTGCCGCCTCGCGCAATGCCGGCTCAAGCCACTGATTCCCGAGGCGCCGGTGCTGTTAGGCAGGGACTAGTTCTCCGTAGCACAGGAGACAAGTGTTAGAGCCCGTGAGCAAACAAAATCCTAGTGTCGAATCCCCCCTTCCCATTTCTGTCAGCTAACGAGCTGTGTCGACCGTGAACGCGTGATTTCTCGCGACCCCACCAATCTGAAACTTGTGGAATGCGTGCTCTAAGCCTCGGTCCGCATCCCACTCCTCGCATCAGAGCCCAATCTGTTTGCAAGCATTGACTCTTCGATGTGTGTTTACATGTGCTCTTCACGCACCCAGTGTCGATCATTCATGCTTGTCTTTCTATTGTTTTAGTTCGTTGTTTTTGTGTCTCTCTTCTTCTTCTTCTTCGTCTTCATATTTTTGTTTTTTTTTTTTTTTTCATGTGCCACTTTCTTCCTTATGGAGTCCAGGCTCAGATTGGCAAAGCAGCTCATGGACTAGTTATTTTTTTTGCATTTCCAGTGCTGCATCGCAAAAGTGGCGATGCAGTGCTGAGTTGTATGTGTTTGTGAGTGAAAGGAAAACCCAATCGAAGTGTGAGTTTTGGGCGTATTTGCGAAGAGAATATTGCCGCTCATTCATGCGTCACTGCCAAAAAGCTTAATTCTCGTATCTTACAAAATCTTTTTATTCCATGACAGCACGCAGAGAATGATTTAAACCAGAATGCGTGAATAATGCCAACTTTTGCTGCTAGCCATCCACTGTAGTTGCAAGATCAAAAGTCTGTTGTGTGTGGGTTTTGTTTTGTACTGTTTGTTTTGTGCAGTTCTGTTTTTGCATTTTGCTGTGTTTGTGTTTGTTTGGAATTGGGATGATTTAAACATGTCTACCAACTGAAAATCCTTGTTCCCCGAGTTGAAAAACAAGTGATGGATTATATAAACAGAAATGCAAAATACGAAATTGCACTTTTAACTGAGAAGATTTCACTTCAGGAGGTAAGCAACATTTTTCTTATTTTTCAGGAAGGATGTTATATAATCACATACATGCAAATATTTTGATGTAAAATTCTTTGATTTTATAAAATAAGCCAGAATCAAATTTTAAATTATGTACTTGGATTTAATTTACTATAAATTTTGCACACCTGATCGATAAAGTGGTATTAAATTGGTGGTTTAAATTTAATTAAAAATCTACTTCCATGACAATTAGATTTGAACCACCAATTTAATGAAGTGGGAATTTAATACCAATTAATATTTTTAAAGAACAAATATATTTTAATAATGATTTATTAACAAAACTAGGCTAAATTTATCAAAGCTGGTGTTAACCTTGGTTTTTAAGCTAGTTGGTAAGAGGATCCGTCTAAAATAATCACCAAAGTTAAGAGAATGAAAGTTAAAGAGAACAAGATGAAAGAAACAAGTACAAGCTGGTCCAAAATTTGGACATCCTCTTGGAGGACTCTTAAATTGGACTTTGGCACTAGATATATATTGTAGCCTGGAACTTGGAAATCTATCTATTGGATATTTAATTCAAATTCCAATACTTATAAGTATTTATTAATCTCAAATTCAATATCTTACTTCATAGTATTTAATTAAGACTTTGGTATTAAGAGGCTTTAGCCAATCTAAAGATAGGTAATTCAAATTTTAATAAAAAAACTTTGTGAGTAACTTGATTAAACTAACATTTGATTCTAAAAAAATTTCTAAATGCATTGGAGACTACAATATTATGTTGTGATACGGCTATAGAATGAAAGAGCAAAAAAAGACTTATACTGTAGAAAAACTTAATTGAAGACTAAGTTACAAAATGACTTTAAAAAATAAAGGTAAAAAAATTTTAAAAAAATAAAAAAAAAATAGAGAGGTAGTAAAAATATTTAATATTAATGCTATTTTTTTTTAATAAAAGGGCCTCTATTTATTTTATAGGGCCACAAACAAGACAACACAAGATAGATTAGCAAAAATATTATTATAGATATCTTAAGATCAAAGCAAAGGATAGATTTTAGTAAAAATTATCTAAAAAATCCTTAGATTGATACCTAAAGAAGGCTGGTTATAAACCAAGGTTGAAACTAGATCCCAAGATACAAAACTGTGTGCCTATGGCAAATGGGATCTTTTTTGGTTGACTGGGAAAAGGGATTTGAGAGTAGACTCAATAGGGCTTCTTTGAGCAGTAGTTTCAAGGTTTTTGGATTTATAATGACTTTGTGAGAGCTTGTCAAGGACATACTTGTTAGATACCTTCTAAAACATTCTAGAAGTTTCCTAAAACTCTCTAGAACCTTCCAGAGCCTTCTAATATCTTCCTAGTATCAAGAACATACTTGTTAGAATCTTCTAAAATATTTTAGAAGTTTCCTAGAACTCTCTACAACCTTCCACAGCCTTCTAATATCTTCCTAGTTAGTAGAAGTTATTTGAGAAGCTCCCTAGTTAGAGGAAGTTGCTTGAGAAGCTTCATAGGTAGGAGTATATATTGGAGTCGAGGCTAAAGAGTTCTTCAGTCTCGACAACACATCCCTTGGAGCTCTAGCTCACCTCTCTGGTGTTGTTTTTGTACTCATCTGATTAATCCAGTTCCTGCCAATTCTTCTTGAACTTCTTGTTTAGACTTCAAGTCTATATTTTGTGTCTGTGACAGTTTGTCGAGACTACTCTCACCTTGGATATCAAAGTACGTTCCTTCTTGTTGGAGTGTGGATTACCCCTCTTCTTGAAGATACACTAATATTTTAGAGGTTGCGGATTATCCTCCTCTAAACTAATATCTTTTTGTCATAATATTGGAGTCTTATTTTTCTTGGAGAGAATGGATTACCCCTCTTCTTGAAGGTCTAAAGGCGTTTTAGAGGTTGTGGAATACCCTCTTATAAACCAATATTTCTTCCTTGTAGAAACAATTACTTCCTTTCTCTTAGAATGGTTGGAAGTCAAGACATTAATATGAGTGAAAGTTTGGAGTCCAAGATAGACGCCATTATGAATACTCTTGCTACGTTATCACAGAGAACTACTGTGATGGAAGGAGTCTTTGCAAGACTTCATAATGATAAAGCATCCGGAATAGCACAATCTGGGCTTCATCAACCTCGAGCTTTTGCACCAGAAGAAACAACTTTACTTGTGGTTCAACGAGAACCATTACTTCTACAATGAAAAGAATCTTGTATTAGCCTTCCATACAAGTTTGATGGCACACACTCCAAGTTTTGAGGTTTCATCAATCAAATCAAGTTAATAACAGCTCTACAATCCGAACATTATCCGACGAAGGAATCACACATTGGATTGGTTGGAACTTTGCTTATGAGACAAGCTCTATCGTGGTTAGCTCCTCTATTTGAAAAATGATCATCGATTTTAAACAACTTTGAGACTTTTTTAGAGGCATATGCAAAAGCATTTGGCAAGCATGACAAGGCTCGGTGGGCTACAACAAAAATTCAATCACTACGACAAGGGACTCGCTCTGCATCAATCTATGCATCGGATTTCAGGCAATTGGCATGCGACATCAATTGAAATAAAGCAGCATTGATGAGCCAATTCTATTGGGATCTAAGGGACGACGTGAAGGATTTGTTATTATCTCTTCTTGATCCACGAACGCTCAACAAAGCCATTAGCCAAGTTATAAAGTGCGATAATTGCCTATTTCAACGTCACCAAGACCAATGCTCCAAACAATATACAAGTCATCGCGGCGCAATTATATTGGCAAATAGTCTAAATTCACAAGCGGAGACAGAGGACATGCAGATAGATGCGGTACATATCAAATCCCTTACTCCAGAAGAAAAGAAGCAACGTATGGAGAAAGATTTGTGCTTTTATTGTAGTGGAGAAGGCAATAGAATTGAAAACTATCCGAAGAAGTAAAATAGACGCAGCATCAAGAATAGAAGTGCGTTTATTCAAAAAAACAAGGATGCCCAACCACAATAGGAACCGTGCGGCTGGACAAATCAAAACTAGGTTCCTCTCTTTCTACTCAACCTGCCTATTGTTTTACAATTCTTTTGTCTTTTGGTCCCAAAAAACTAAAAACCTTAGCCTTATTAGATTCAAGAGCATCTGCTTGTTTCTTAGACCAAGAATTTGCTAAGCGTCACAAAATTCCCCTAGTACAAAAATTCAAACCTGTTCACGTAGAAGTAATAGATGGACGACCTTTATTATCTGGTAGTATCACCCATGAATCAGAACCTATAGAAGTGACGTTTAAAGACCACAGTAGTTATATTGTTTTCAACATTATTAGCACCCCGTCAAATCCTATTATTCTTGGTCTTTCTTGGTTGGAAAAATATAATCCATCCATAGATTGGAGGTTGCGGAGGATAACATTTCCCATAGAACAACCTGAGGACAAGCCTGGAAGAAGACCCCAAACCAAAAAATCCTTGTTCATTGGAGCAAGAACGTTTGTAAGATCGTGCAAGGAAGGCACACCATTGGTCATTTATGCGGCTCCAACTAGTGGAGAGCAGATTTCAACAGCAGGAATACCGGAATAATACAAGGATTTTCAAGACGTGTTCCAAAAGAAGAATGCTGATATGCTACCAGAACATCGACCATATGATTGTGCCATAGAATTGCAAGAAGGAGCACAACCGCCTTTTGGCCTAATCTACAACCTATCGCAGATGGAGTTGGCTGAGTTGCGGAAATACATTGACAAAAATCTAGCTAAGAACTTCATTTGTCATTCAAAATTGCCAGCTGGGGCACCAATCTTATTTGTGAAGAAGAAGGATGGCTCACTACGGATGTGCGTGGACTATCGAGGTCTCAACAAGGTGACAAAGAAGAATCGCTATCCATTACCTTTGATCTCTAGTCTTCTGGAACAACTTGGACGTGCAAAGATCTTTACAAAGATTGATCTAAGGAGAGCTTACAACCTTGTGCGAATCAAAGAAGGAGACGAATGGAAGACAGCTTTTCGTACAAGGTATGGTCATTTTGAATATAATGTCATATCATTTGGTCTTATCAATACTCCGGCGGTTTTTTCAACACATGATGAACGATATTTTTTGAGAATATCTAGACGATTTTGTTGTCATTTATCTGGATGATATCTTGATATTTTTTGAGAATGAAGAAAAGCATAAGAAGTACATTTGTTTGGTACTCGAAAAACTATGCGAGCGAGGACTCTATACCAAGTTAGAGAAGTGCTTATTTCACCAAACTGAGATGGAGTCTTTAGGATTTGTTGCGACTACGGAAGGCTTGAAGATGGATCCCAAGAAGGTGGAAGCAATTGTGTCCTGGGAAGTTCCAAAGACGGTTAGAGATGTATAATATTTTCTCAGCTTTGCTAACTTCTATCGAATCTTCATCAAGAATTATTCTCAAGTTGTTGCCCCACTCACTTGATTAATATGTAAAGATAAGTTGGAATAGGGACCTCTAGCGGAAAAAGCATTTCAAAATCTTAAAACGGCATTTACTACAGCTCTAATCTTGGTACACCCAAACTTTGCAAAGGCTTTCTATTTGGAAATTGATGCTTCAGATTTTGCTTTAGGAGCCGTACTTTCACAGATGGGCATCGACAATAAGCTTCATCTGGTTGCATTCTATTCTCGGAAGTTTTCTGCAATTGAGATCAATTACAAGATTCATGATAAGGAACTCTTTGCTATAGTAAATTCTTTCTATGAGTGGCGTCACTTCCTCGAAGGAGCTGCGCATCCAATGACCGTATATACGGATCACAAGAATCTGGAATATTTTATATCAGCTCGGATTCTAAACCATCGTCAAGCTTGATGGAATATGTCGCTATTTATGATTTGACTTCATTATTACTTATTGGCCTGGAAAGCAGCAAGGACTATCCGATGCCTTATTAAGAAGATCATATCTTGCGCCGAAGATTGGAGAAGCAGCACTTGATCAACAATGTACGATATTATTAAAGCTAGAGCAATTCAGGATTTGTGCTGCTGTGGTGCGAATTGATGCTGACTTCGTCAACTAGGTACGTGCTGCGACCATTGAAGATTCAATAGTCCTTGATATTAAGCAACGTATCAATGATGACAATTTCAAGGTTGAAGGAGATCTCTTATACTTTGAGGAGCGGCTGTATATCCCAAAAGGGCTAGCACAACTTTGAGTCTTTTAATCTCGTCATGACTTTCCAACTACGGGACATTTCGGATTCAACAAGACTTTGGAACTCATTTCCCGAGATTTCTGGTGGCCTCAAATGTGGAAAGATGTAAAGGATTTCGTCCTCTCTTGTGACATTTGTTCAAGATCTAAGAATCCTCGATATTGCCCTTATGGACTTCTACAGCTATTGCCCATTCCGTGTCGTCCATGGTCTTCAGTTTCCATGGACTTTATTACAGATCTGTCGCCATCAAATTCATTTGACAACATCTTTGTTGTGGTGGATCGACTTACGAAGATGGCACATTTTATCCTTTACAAGAAATCATCGTCAAGCAAAGATACAGCAAGGTTCTTCTTTGATAATGTGTATCGATATCATGGTCTACCAGATGATATCGTGTCGGATTGAGGAATCCAATTTGTATCAAAATTTTGGAGATCTTTTTTTAAAATATTGAAGGTGGACATCAAGCTTTCTTCGGCATTCCATCCTCAAACTGACGGCCAAACGGAACGGATGAATCAAGTTTTGGAACAGTATTTACGATGCAGCATCAACTATCAGCAAGATGATTGGACTGCATATCTACCGCTAGCCGAATTTGCATATAACAACACCCTTCATGGATCGACTCAAAAAACACCATTCTTTTCCAACTATGGGTACCATCCGAAGCTTGATCTATTAAGTCCGTCAGCAAATAATAACCCAGCAGCTGAAGGATTGGTGCAGCAGCTATCGGAGCTTCAAACCACATTGAAGCTTCAATTGCAAATTGTGCAAGAGTCTTACAAAGCATCCGCGGATAAATTTTGGAATCAAGCACCTAATTTCAAGATTGGAGATAAAATATGGCTGCTTCGATAGAATATCAAGACCAAGCGGCCATGTGATAAGTTGGACTACCGGAGATTGGGACCATTTGTTATCCAGAAGCAGATCAATCCTGTGGCATACCGCTTAGAATTACCAGCTGCTATGAAGGTACACCTTGTCTTTCATGTTTCTCTGTTAGAGCCTTATCAAGAATCGTCTTTTCCTGGAAGAGTGCAATGTCTGCCACCTAGTATAGAAATTAAAAACAATGAAGAATATGAGGTGGAAAGGATACTAGATTCACGACAAATATGGAATAAATTAGAGTACTTTGTGCATTGGAGCGGCTACGATATTAATGAAAGAACATGGGAATCGGCCGAAAATCTTACCAATGCATCTCAAAAGGTACGGAAATTCCATCGACGATATCCTAATAAACCAAAAATTGGTCATTAACGAAGCGTGAAGATGAAGCCTTCTCTGGAGAAATGAATAGAAAAGGGATCCAGGTCTCATCAAAACATAACTCGTTGTATTTCATAGTATCAAGATATCTAATATCAAGGTGTATTTAGATATGGCTAGTAAGAATGTAGATATTATACTAGTGGTACCATCTCAACCGAGTAGCTCACGACGTCGACCTCGAGATCAAGAATTAGAAGAGCGAAGAAGACGTCAAAGAATACCAAGCAGCAAGTCATTTGTAATTGTCTTTGAAGTTGAACCAGCTCATGCAAGTAGTGGCGAAGCGATATTTTCAGGTCGTTTCCACAATGAAGATACAGAAGTTCAAGCATGGTCTCAAGTAGAAGGTATTGGTCATTATTGGTGGCTACAAGGATCCATGAATCATCTGCCTCGTGAACGACAGCTAGAATATATTACAGAGACTATGTGACAAATTTTTGATTTCCTATGTTTGTGAGTATACATCCCAAATGGCTTCTCGGAGACCTCGAAGCTAGAGGAGGAGGTGATGTTAAGGACATACTTGTTAGATACCTTCTAGAACATTCTAGAAGTTTCCTAAAACTCTCTAGAACCTTCCAGAGCCTTCTAATATCTTCCTAGTTAGTAGAAGTTACTTGAGAAGCTCCCTAGTTGGAGGAAGCTGCTTGAAAAGCTTCCTAGGTAGGAGTATATATTGGAGTCGAGGCTGAAGAGTTCTTCAGTCTCGACAACACATCCCTTGGAGCTTTAGCTCACCTCTCTGGTGTTGTTTTTATACTCATCTGATTAATCCAGTTCCTGCCAATTCTTCTTGAACTTCTTGTTTAGACTTCAAGTCTATATTTTGTGTCCGTGACAGAGCTATGCAAAGTGAAGGTATTATTTAGGTGACTATGAATATTGAGAAATAAAATAGATTTTCATTTTTGAGCATATTAAGAGTTGTGTAATTCATCTATAAGTAAAAATTTATAAATTTATGCATGTAATTTTGTTAAAATTTTATTATGAATTTGAGCTTAATCCAACAATTAGATCAAAGGTTATTAAATTTTAAGTTAGCTAGGGTCTTGGAAATTAGATTTTTAAAGTCAGTGAGGATTTTTGTGATTTTAAGCAATTTTCCATTTAAATTGGAATGATTCTTTTTTGAGCTATTATTTAACTTAATTTTCAATATTTTTCTAAAATTTTAGAATATATAAATAGTACAAAAAGGAGATATTGATGTTAGAAGATTGACATCAAGATTGAAGAAGGAGGGCGGTCAACACTTGAGAGGATTAGGAGCTTTTTTTCTGATTCGGTAAATTTGATTCCTTTCAAATTTTATATGCTTATTTTCAACTAGAAGATTAAAAAGCATAAATTTTTTGTATAAAGATCAACCATTAATTTGATAGTTATTGAAGTTTTAAATCTGTTATTGAATTGATTAGGACTTTATTAGGATTCATTAGGATATTAGGATTTTGTTACGAATTTATTAGAATATTAAGATTTTATTAGGATATTAGGATTTTATTAGGATTTGACTTAAGATTTGATTAGGATTTGATTTAGGATTTGATTTAAGATTTGACTAAGGTTTGATTTAAAATTTGATTTAGGATTTGATTAAGATTTGAGTTAGAATTTGATTAAAATTTGACTTAAGATTTGACTTAAGATTTAACTAAGATTTGACTTAAGATTTGACTTAAGATTTGATTTAAGATTTGATTTTGGATTTGATTATAGCTTGATTAAAATTATTTAGAATTTGATTACGATTTTATTAAGATTTGATTAAAATTTAATTAAAATTTATTTAAGATTATATTAGATTTGTTGAATTTTTGATTAATTATATCAAGGACACAAGATTACAAAATAAGAGACTTGAACTAAGATAAGGTTTCTAGAAGAAATCTATAAGAATTCGAATTAAACAGATGAGTACACAAATAACACCAAGAAAGGTGACCTAAAAGCCCAAGATATGCATTGTCGAGACTGAAGAACTCTTCAACCTTGACTTCTATATATACTCCTGTCTAGGACGCTTTTTGAGTGGCTTCTATCAAATTAAAAAGTTTCTCAAGCAGCTTCTACCAACTCAGAAGCTTTTTGAGCTCCTTCCACTAACTAAGAAACTTTTCAACTGACTTTCACCAATTACAAAGCTTCTCAACTAACTTTCACCAACTAGAAAGCTTCTCAACCGACTTTCACTAACTCAAGAAGTTTCTAGAATACTCTAAAAGATTTTATGAATCTCTGAAGTGTATATCTATAACATCACCCCTTTCTCTAGTAATGAGTCGTAAGAAAAGTTCAAACTTATTACATACGTAAGAAATTGAGAATACACTATATTAGTGAAGCTATATACTCTATTTTCTATTCTTCAGCAATAGGTTCTACTGATCCTTGAAGAAATTACCTATAGCCTTAAGCTAATACCTCCATTGTTGAAACATCCCATCCAAGATTTAATCTTCATTGCGGCTTTTAAAACATCCTCCAAATGAGATTTCAGGACTAAAAAGATTCACCTTTCCAAGCTCCAGCAATATCATTAAAGCTCAAGCATTGGAATCGAGACTTGTATGGTTGGATCTTGATCTTAATGGCTCTAATCAAGGTCGTACTTGGTATTGAAATATATTGTCCTTACTTTGCTCAATTGAAGGTTGTAAAAATTGTACTAATTTGTTTAAAGCTTGCGGGGCAAATGAATCTTCTAAATCTTATTCTTTCAATGCTTGAAGGTTTGACATGGTAACTAACTTGCTTCTACTATTTTATTCTATCTTGGAATACATGACTACATATTAATGAAGGCTTTAATTTAACTCTCCTCATCTTTATGAATATTCTTTGAATCCAATCTTCACTAAGAAGTTACCATTGAATATATTTGAATTTGTGGAGATAGAGTCAATGAAATTCATATATATTTTATAGCGCATTAGCAAGATTTGCG
Source organism: Physcomitrellopsis africana (assembly GCA_036785485.1). Lineage (NCBI taxonomy): Eukaryota > Viridiplantae > Streptophyta > Bryopsida > Funariales > Funariaceae > Physcomitrellopsis > Physcomitrellopsis africana. The sequence continues at coordinate 758,088 of JAWRVF010000073.1, read as the reverse complement.
GCCAATTCCCATATGCACTCATTAATGTCATAGCCTCGTCACTGAACAAGATATTTTAATTTGTCCCACCTTTGTCGTGAATCAAGTATCTTTTCAACCTTGTATTTTTCATGGTCTTCAATTTTGATATTAGGCAGCAATTGTTGTATTCTTTTCAAAATATGCAACTTTCTATAAGGTTCTAAATAAAATAGACATGAAAAATTAAATGTACCTTCATAATAAATAGTAATTCTAAATAATATGCCAACAGACTGATTTGCTTTTGGATAGAAAATAGTCTCAACCCCTGATAGTCCAACTTATCGCATGGCTGTTTAATCTTAATATTCAGTTGAAGAAGCCACATTTTATCTCTAATATGAAAAGTAGGCAATTGATTTCTAAATTTATCTGTAGATGTCTTGCAAGCATCTTAAGCTGCTTGTAATTGAAGCTTCAAGGTTGTTTGATATTGCAATAGCTGCTTTGCAAATCTTTTAGTTGTTAGATTGTTGTTCTTTGGCATACTCCACAGATCAAGCTTCAAATGATATTTATAATTAGAATAAAATGATATTTATTGAATTGAAACATGAATAATATTATTATATGCAAACTCTGATAATGGTAGATATCCTTGATAGAGCATCAAACAATCCTTATTTTTTCTCAAAGCAATAAATGATAACAAAGTTAAATCAAGATAGCGACATATTCCATCGAGCTTGGCAGTGATTAAGAATCCGAGCTAACATAAAATATTCTAAGTTCTTGTGATATATATATACAATCACAAGATGCATTGTTCTTTCAAAAAAATGACGCCATTATTAAAAAGAATCTACAATAGCAAGAAGTTTTTTATTGTAGATTTTATAATTAATTTTGACAGCAAAAAATTTTTGAAAATAAAATGTAACAAGATGGAATTTGTCATCTAAACCCATTTGTGAAAGTACGATCTCTAGTGCAAAATCTAAAGCATCAGTCTCTATATAGAATGCCTTTGTAAAGTCTAGATGCATCAATATTAGGGTTGTAATAAATGCCATCTTGAATTCTTGGAATGCCTTCTCCACTTGAGGTTCCCATTCTAACTTGTCTTTACATATCAATCAAGTAAGAAGGATAATAACTTGAGAGTAATTTTTGATAAAGATCCGATAGAAATTAGCAAATCCAAATAAATATTGTATGTCTTTTATAGTCTTTGGAATGGTCCACTGCATAATCGCCTCTATTTTTTTGGAATCCATTGTCAAACCTTTAGTAGATACGATGTATCCCAAAGAATTCTATCTTAGATTGATGAAATACATATTTTTCTCATTTGGCATACAAACTTATATCTTGCAGCTTTTGTAATATCAACTTCATATGTCCCTTCTATTCCTCCAGATTTTTCAAGTAGATTAAGATATCATCAAGATAGATCGCCACGAACTTGTCTAAGTATTTTCAAAAGATGTCATTTATTAAATACTGAAAGATAGCGGTGTCGTATGACGTGGTCTTCTATATGGGAATACACTAGGTATTTGGCTGTAGAGAGTTTATTTGAAACTTGATGGCAAAAATCAACCAAGTGATTTGTCCTTAAAAGAAAAGATAAATAATACAAAAATCTTAGAAAATAGAAGTTATATATACAAACCCTCTTGTATTCAAGTAAGTTTGTACAAAAAGGGTTCAAATTTCCACAAAAATCCTTCAAAACTTTATTCAGCTGTAAAAACTTATTTCTTACTAAACTTTAGAATTCAATAACTCTTGATTCAACTATTCAATATCTATAAAATTTAGTTCAAAGTGTGGATAATTCTCTTAAGTTTCACTACAAGAAATAATCAATCATAAATTCGTTTTTAATTGTCTGTTATCTCAAAATCCCTAGCAGGTGCTTAAAACCCTAGCTCAGAGACACCCAAGCACTATTTTCCATATATCTCACAAACCTAAAATCCTAATGCCACAAAATTTTTACACATAGTCTTTTGACATAAATTTATACACTCCTGAAAATTTTGAGCCAAAAATCTATCAAAGTGCTTAAGATATAGCTCAAAATATAACCACTTGTAAGTAGGTCACTTATTGCCCTTAAGTTTGTAAGCACTGACTTCAACTCCTAATATCTCCTTCACCTTAGCTTCGATTTTATTAAGTTGTATGTAAAAAGTGTAGCCGTAAAAGTGTTCTCTCTAACCCCAGTTGCCGATCCTTAATTGCCCTCTATGTGCGCAAGTTATATCCAAAAGAGTGACAATAGGTCCAAAATCAACACCTTAACTTTGAGCGCCTATAACTTCTTCATAAAAAGTGCAAATCACACAAAATTTGTGCCTAAACCAGATCCAAAAACCTAAATCTTATGATCCTAGCCTCTGATATTCGACTCTTTTCGAAAAACAAACCCTAACTCTTAATAAACCCTCGGGCAGCCTCCTTGAAGTCCATTGGGCATGATTTTTGGCCAATTAGAATAGAGATTTCTATCATCCACCTCTTTTCATCCACATAGATGGCCAAACTATCCTTTTTACACTAAAGACCCTTTTCTAACCCTTCTTCTTATAAGATTTACATACTTTGTGCTTTAAACACCAAATAAAAGAAGTAAACTAAGATTTTAAGGGTCACCAATGTCTAACAAAGGAGACTTAAGATATTCAAAAGTTACTATCAATATAAAATCAACCTCAAAATTACGATCAAAAAAAGAAATAAGATTATATAAACCTCAATAATAATCCTTTTAATAGATCCCTTCTAAACTAGCAACCTAATCTCATCTTACAACCAATAAAAATCCATTGATATAGCTCTCATTTAGCTATGTAATAAATTTTATATATATATATATATATATATATATATATATATAATTTTTTTTCACATAGTGGCCGAACCACAATACGACAGCGGATACATTTATTAATCCAAAAGGCATAATATTATATTCAAAATATCCATACCTTGTCCAAAATGTAGTCTTTTATTCATTTCTCTCTTGACTTATACCAGATTATATGCTACACTGAGATCTATCTTAGTATAGATCTTGGCTTGGCCAAATTGTTCCAAAAATCTTGAGATTGACGATAGTGGATAATGATTCTTCACCATTATCTTATTCAGTCCCTGATAATCAATGCACATACGCAAAGAACCATCCTTATTCTTCACAAAAAGTATAGCTGTACCTATTGGAGACTTTGAATGTCTGATGAAGTTTTTTGCAAGATTTTCATCAATATAATCCTTCAATACCAAAAGTTTATTTTTTTTTTAAAAAAAGATTATAGATTGAACCAAAAGGTAATTATGTTCCTTTCTGAAGATCTATAGCACAATTGTATGGTTGGTGCTTTTACAATATATCAACATTTTTCTTCTGAAAACATCTTGAAATTCATTATACTACTCTAGAATATTTACCAATGAAGTCATATCTTCTTTGATTGGACTTATATAAATAACAAATGGTGTATCTTCTTTAGCCAATCTTATAAAAGTCCTTATTCCAACAAATAAAGTTTTATCAATTTGTGGCTTCTTACAAATCTTTTCTGTGGAGATCTCTATTAGTAATGTTATTCTTTACAACCTCCAATCTATAGATGGATTATACTTTTCTAACCAAGATAGCCTCAGAATAACAAGATTTAAAGGGGTCCTAATAATGTTGAACACAATCTAGCTTCTATGATCTTTGAACAACATTTCTATAGGCGTAGTTTCATAGATAACACTACTAGAGGATAAGGATCATCCATCTATTACCTCTACATGAATAGGTTTGGGTTTTTTTACTAGAGGAATTTTATGAAGCTTAATAAATGTCTCGTCTACAAAATAAGCAAATGTTTTCAAATCTAACAAAGCGGTTGTCTGAAGCTTCTGAAGACCAAAATATAAAGTAATTGTAAAACAACAAGCAAGTTGAGCAGAAAGAGAAGAACCTGAATAGTTTTATAATGTTGGATTATCTAGCTGCACAGTCTCTACTATGCCTAAACATTGTCGTTTTTTTGAACCATTGTACTTTTGGTTTTGGTAATGTGTCAATTTTATTTCTTTAGATAATTTCTAATCTTGTGGCCTTTCTTGCCACAGTATAGGCATAAACCTTCTTCCATATGATGCTTCTTTTTTTGTGGACTAAGAGGTTTAAATCGTACTAGATCAAGTTGAATATCTTCTACTTCTAAGTATAAATTTAAAATGCTTGTTGATATAACATGAGTATGTCAGATTGCATATTGTCTTATTGAAGCCTATGAATGTTGATCTTATCAAAGTTGAAATAATTAATTATTACATTTTACAGCTTAGTTAATGGCTTCAATGAGCAATTGTGGATTCAGAAGTGACAATAACAAATCTTTTACATCATCTCTTAATCTCTAATAAAATTGGCTCATTATAGCTTCTTCATTCCAATTGATGTCGCACGCTAATTATCTAAAATTGGATGTATAGATTAATACAGAGCATGCCCCTTGATGTTGTCGTACTGAAATTGCTTACAGTATGTAAAATCCACTCAAAAATCATAATATGTTTATAAATTTAGATATTTGTTAGAATGGTTAGTAAAATAAATTAAAGGGATTGATAGAAGAAACTTTATTTTATTTTTACTTGTTTTGATTATGGTATTTAAAAATTATAAGATCTAAATGATTAGTATGAAGCCTTGAGAGAAGGTGGGAGCCTAAGGATGAAAATATAAGCTATTAGGAGGCTAATTGGGAGGGATGAAATGAAGGCATGGTCGGATAAAGGCAAGGAATGGGAAACTTCATCCCTATTGGTCGAATACCATGCCCAATGGGCTTTGAGGAGGCTGCCTGCGACCTTAACAAGGGTTTCGGTGACTTCAAGGAGGTCATTAGGAAATCAAAAGCTAGAATTGTAAAGTTTAGGATTTTGGGTACAATTTGTGTACAGAAATTAGAGGATTTGGAGTTAGGGTAAAGAAGTTATAGCCATTTGAAGATAAGGTGTCAATATGAGACATATTGTCACTCTTTTGAGGATTGGAGGAGTTATATAAAAGCTTTTGGAGATCGAGAGGTGCGGCTAGAGAGAAGATTTTAAGGTCTACACCTAATGTGGGAGAATTACTATATTTAGAGTTCTAAAGAAGGAGTTATTGGGAGTCAAAGACAGCAGATTGAATTCCAAGGCAGTAAGTAGGCCGTTTTATTGATAGTGATGGGGTTTACCATATCTTAAGTTTTTGGACGAATTTTTGTCTCAAAATTTTTAAGAAGGTGTATTATTATGCTAAGAAGCTTTATATCAAAGTTTCATAGCATTTGGACTTTTAAATTGTGAGATATGAAGAATTTAGTACACGGGTGTTTGTAAACAAGGGTTTAAAGCTACTGCTAGGATTTTGGCGACATCTAAAGATCGATAATGAATCAATGGTTGAAATTTGTGGTGGTAGTTGTGAAGAATATATCAGTACTTCATGTAAATTTAGAGTAGATTTGGATAGTTGGATTAAAAGTTATGAATTATTGAAGTTCAGAAAAAATTCCCTTTCTATGGGGGAATGAGGGTTTAGAGTATTTTGTTATGTTTTGAGTGGTTTGAGGAAATTAGGCTTATGTATTGAGTGTAACAGCCCTATGAAGATCTCTTTTATATAAACTTGGGGGTTTTTATTATACTTGGAACTTGCTTGAGTAATTAGTGGTAGCCAAAAGCCTAGCACTTTCTTGAGGCAAATTCTCTCTATCCCGACAACGTAATGTTCAGATCTTAGCTATTGTCCAACCAACCTTGTGATGTTTTCCAAATGCTTCCGCAAATGCTTCTATAGAAACTTCAAAGTTGTTCAAAATTGGTGTCTTTTTTCAAACAAGGAAGCAAACCATGGCAATGCTTGTGTCGTAAGCAAGATACCAACTAATCCAACTTATGATTCTTTTGTCGGATAAGTATCATGTTATAAGACCATTATTAATCAAATTTGGTTGAAAAATCCTCAAAACTTTGGATGTATATCATCATATTTATCTAGAAGCTAATTCGAAGCTCTTTATGTTGTTGAACAAGTAGATTTTCTTGGCATAGCATAGATCGTACTGCATCCTCGAGTATAGAAGTTGGAAGTAGATGTAGTCTAGATTGTGGTACTCCAGATATTGCATTATTACAAAGTTTTGCAACAACCCGTTTAATTTCCATACTCCTAGTAGATAAGGTAATAAGAGTATTTATAATGACGTCTAACTTGGACTCAAAAGATTTTGTCATATTAATGTCTTGACCTCCAACCATTCTAAGAGAAAGAAGAAATGAATCTATAAGAAGACAATATCAATTTAAAAGAGGATAATCCGCAACCTCTAAAATGCTTTAAGACCTTCAAAGAGAAGGGTGATCCACTTTTTCACAAGACAGACAAAGCTCCAATATTTTGATGAAAAAAATATCAATTTAGAAGAGGATAATCTACAAGCTCTAAAGCGCTAATATACCTTTGAATAGAGCAGTAATCCACTCTCTAATAAAAAGGATCCAACTTTGATATTGAAGATGGGCTTAGTCTTGATAAATTTTCAAAGGTAAGAGAATACAAAACAAGAGACTTAAACTAGGACAAGGTTTCAAGAAGAAATCCACAAGAATTTGAATTAAACATGTGAGTACGCGAACAACACTAAGAAAGGTGAGCTAGAACTCCAAGAGATGTAGTGTCGAGATTGAAGAACTCTTCAGCCTCAATCCCTATATAAATTCTTATCTAGGATGCTTCTTGAGTGGCTTCTATTAAACTAAGAAGTTTCTTGAGCAGCTTCTACCAATTGGAAAGCTTCTTGAGCTCCTTTCACTAACTAGGAAACTTCTCAATCAACTTTTACCAACTAGGAAGCTTTTTAATTGACTTTCACCAACTAGGAAGCTTTTTAACTAACTTTCACTAACTCAAGAAGTTTCTAGAATATTTTAGAAGATTTTGTGAACCTTTGGAGTGTATGTCCTTAAGAAATTGTAATATATAAATATACTTTCTACAACCAAATACTTGGTACATTTTCAAACAAGATGACATGTAATATGACAATGACCAATCTAAAATCTAAGAATTTAATATGAGCAATTAAAAATCTATTAAGCAATTGAATTAAAATTAATGATCAACTTTGAAAAAATTTCAAATGAGTTAGATTTAAATTTAATACTAACTTCAAATAATCTCAATATAATTAACTTCTATTAAATCAATAAGTTGAATGGAATCTCAATTTGAGAGAATTTTACACCAATTACAATCACAAGCCAAGCTCATTTCAATTAGTAAAAAAATAAGAGAAGAAGAATAATATTGAGTTGAGTCTAAAAATGATTAATTTAGATAGAACATAGAATTTCAATAAGTTTGGCAATTACCAAAGACAAGAGTGGATTTCTCCCAAGTTTATTATACACTTATATTACTTCTAATTAATTACGGTGGCTAGCCATTTTTATTGAGCAACTATTTGACTATTATAACCTAACTTGTTCTATCCAAGGATTTGGTTCTTTAAGTGGATCAAGTACATCTTATCTATTATGAATTCTTATATGGATCTAGGTTATCTACTGTTTGAATTTCTTACTACTAAGATTATCTCTTTTAATCCCTTATTTCTATATTTTTATCTTATATTATTTTTTATTTTTTTTATAGATTTTTTAAATTTAATTTTATTCTAAAAAATATATTGTGATTTTTTATATTTTAATGATGTATTTGTATAATATACAATTTTTGTGTTGGATTTGTTTTAATATATTAAGTATTAATAAAATATATTTTTTAACTTTCCTTCTTATATTTTTTATTTTTTGTCTTATAAAAAATTATAAAAACTAAAAAATATAATTTTATTTTTAAATTTAAAATCATTTAAAATTTTATTAAATTACTAATTATGGAGCTTAATAAGATAATGGGATATATATCACTACTAATAAAAATCATTTTTATAATATTCAAACCAACTAATTTGTGGCCATTTGAAATAAATTTTTAATTTAATATTTGAAGTTATTTAAAGTAAGACTTTTAAGTATGTAGTTTTTATCAAAATAAAAATAACATAATAAAAATAATAATTAAGTATTTAGAAGAAATTAGACTAAAATAGTTACTACTTGTTTTAGATAAATATATTTATTTAATATCATTAATGATACAAAATATTTATTTAATAAAAATAATAATATTAGTATTTTTTAAAATAATAAAATAATTTATCTTTGCAAATAATCTATTTTTTTTGTTTTATTAAATTAGACCAAAAATATACTTGGTTGACAACTTGCTTTTACATAGTCTTTTAAAATAAAGTATCTCAACTACAAAGACTCTTTGTAGATTAATGTATATTATTACATTATTTTAAAAAAATTATGGAAATTTAGAATTGATTTTTTGCAATTGCATTTGTTTGTAATAGCTCGTGGCAGTCCTTGGCAGTTGTGTCATATAGTGAGTACCATTTCTACAAATTTGTAGTGATTTGCAAAAATTCATCATTAAAACTTATTAGGTAGCAATAACAATTTGTGGTATCTGTAACTAAAAGTTTACAAGTTAGATAAAGTCTTTTAGTTTAAATCCTAAATAATATGTTATATTAATTTAAGTTATTGAAGAAAATGTGATGAATTTTGGAAGGAAGAAATAGGTTAAGGTTTGTGATTAAGCTACACAAGTAAGTTAAAAATATTTTGTAAGCAAAAAGTAACAATTTTATTAGAAGATGTTTACAGTGCCGACAATGCCTCTATTATAGAAGTGTATATGAAAGCTTTACTTCTACATTAAAAACACCATCATTTATATGAACAAAGATGAAACAATGGTCAATGCAATTATTAAAATTTAAATCAAGTGATGGTCAATGGTGCCACTAAAATTTAGAATAGAGTGATGATCAATGTAGCTACTAAAATTTAGAGTAGAGATAGTAAAAAGATATCTGCTCATTTCATTAGCAAGCAATCGAATATTCTCCCCGCACAAGAGTGAGCTTGTGAAACCCTATTCTGGTGCGGCATTGTCGAAGCTGTGCACAGTGCCGCGCCTTCGTTGCCATCGACCCAGAAATCCTCGGAGCTCCGCTGAACAATCCACGAACCCTTCGCGGGTTTCTGGAATTCTTTCAGTGGATTATCCGCCCTGAACCCAGAATTTGATTTCGGTGTGTCAATCGAACAATGCTGGGGTGGCCATGAGTTTGTGCTGGTCGTGGAGATCAGTGTTTATTTTGCACTGATTCGGGAAAGAATGTGCAGATTGCGATTGAATTCTGCAATATTGAGTTAATCCGGTTGTGTAGATTGCTGAGGGTGTTGGGTTTTGATCAATTTTTTGGGTAGTGTGAGTGGAAGACGAGGTCCGCGTGGGAATGATTTTGTGTGAATTGCTGCGTGGAGTGATTGCGATTCCGGGAATGTGGCGGATGTTGGTGTAGCTCGGTGAGCTGTTTGTAAGGAGGCGTTGATGAGATTGTTGGGGTATGCAAAAGTGTGGGGATGCGGGGAAGGGTGCTGCGGCATATTCAGTCCTTTAGGCAAACTTTGTTGTGGGTGTGTAGTTCCCAGGAGAGGCTCTGGATTGTGGATTATAATGTAGGTGCAAGGGAGCCGCAAGCGAGGGTGCTGCTGACGGGACTTGGAGGGCAATGTGTAGGTGGAAAAGGTCTTGCACAATTGTACAGGCCATGGTTTAGGGTATGCAGCGAAAGGATTGGTGGGTTAGGTGATTTGAATGTTGTTTATAAATCGAAAATAGCGTCAATAGGTTCTAGAGTGAGTGCTAGAGTGTCTTTCACCACTTTGGTCGGAGATGAGGACGATAGTGCTGAGCATAGTAGAGGCGATGATGATGATGATGATGACGATGGTGGTGGTGGAGGCCTCCGTGGTACGAATGATCACGAGGAGATTGTGAGTAGATTTGAGAAGCTTCTTCAGAAGTGGAGCTCGAATACGCCGTTGCTACTGCTTGATTTGCAGGTGAATTACCTTGTTGTTGCGTGACTCAAACTCTTTTGCACCCTGTCATAGGAATTGAGCACGTGAACCTATCTAGCATCTGATGTACTGCAATTTTGATGGTGGTATACGCAATTGCGACGTCATTCTTGTACATTGCTTTACACCTTCCATTCAATTAGCTGAGTTCGTATGTGGCTTGTTCGAATTCCAGGTTCAGTTGACGCCTGCTGTTGTTTGTCAAGTGCTGAAGACGATTCCAAAGTCCGACGCCGCGAGGAAGTTCTTTAAATGGGCAACGACGCAACCCGGCTTTCAACACGATGTGTATACATACGCGGCGTTAATAGACTACTACGGCAAGCGTCAAAATTTCTCTGCCATGGATCAGGTTGTGGCCGAAATGAAGGAAGCGGGATGCACTTTGAGCACGGTCACCTTCACGTCTCTTGTGTTTTGGCATAGCCAGGTGAAGAAATTGACAGGGACTCGACGGGTGTGGCAACAAATGCTGGACTCGGGTATTAAACCTAATGAGTACATTTATTCTAGTTACATTGATGCACTTGTAAAGGGTGGATGTCACAAGGAAGCTATAATGGTCTTCAAAGAGATGCAGGAAGCTGGCTGTCGACCCAACATATTCACCTACTCTGTCGTGATCCTTAGTCTTGTGGAATCCGCGCAGCTCGAAGCTGCCTGTGAACTTTACGAAAGAATGGCGAAGCTCCAGTACAAACCGAACAGCGCAACGTACTCTGTCCTCATTAGGGCACATACCAAAGGGCCAGATGTGGAGAAGGCTATTTACTTTTACAGAGAGATGATGGACTCGGGCCTGACACCTTCCCAGTCCTTGCGTTCACTGCTATCTGAGGCTCTGACCAAACAAGGGCGGTTGAATGAAGCAGAGGAGCTGACCCAAATCAGTGCAGCCATGGCCGTGGAGAAGCTCAGGAGCAAAGAGCTGGAGGCCGCCCTTCACGGCAGTCTACCCAGGCCAGAAAGACTTGCAGAGCTGCTGCGAGACTGGGGACCCGAAACGGAACTTGCGCTGGAGAGAGTTAAGCTAAAGCTCCGACATCCTTATCTTTTGAATGTGTTGACCCTTGTGGGTGGTGAGCCAGAAGTTGCATGGCGGTATTTCGAGTGGGTGAGAGCTCAAGAAAATTATAACCCTACGCGGCATATGTTCGCCCGCATATTGGACATCGTTGGGAAGACGGGTCATATTGCGTTGCAAAAAGAGATTATCTTGGAGGCCGAGGCACAAGCTGGAGGGAATGCAGTGACGTATGACAAAGTGATCAAAAGTTATTGTCTTTCCAAGCACACAGACGCTGCTCTTCTGGTGAGACTTCTCACATCTTTTTCCTCACTTGCGGGTATTTGTTGAATCTCTTATTCCTTCTAAATTCCGACGTCAAGTCTGCTCTGTTTCGAAGACTCCGCAACAGGGATGAGTATGCCTTTCAACTCGTTTTTAAAGCTTTGTGACGTGCAGGTATTTGAACGCATGAAAGAACAAGGTATTCAGCCAGACGCCAACGTATACACCAAACTAATAGATGTGCTTTCAAGAACACGTGGCCATACGCAGGCTATGGAGATGTATGCTGAAATGCTGAAAGCAAAATGCAAGCCTACCGTTGACACCTACACAGCAATTTTACACAGCCTGGCAAGGTCAGGGAGAGTGAAAGCTGCTATCACCTTATTTGAGAAGCAGCCATCATTCGGTGTTCCTCCCAGTATTGCGACCTACACACTCTTACTGAAAGCGTGCCTAAAAGCGGATGAATTAGAAACGGTCTTGAAACTCTTTGCTGGGATGCGAAGAGATGGACTTACTCCTTCAAGGGCGATTCATAGAATGGTTACCAGAGGTCTTCATGCCGCTGGAATGCATGACGAGGCAGATGCACTGTCAGAAGTCCCTGTCTATTTCCCAGACGCTAACAGAGGTGTTGCACATAGAACTCCAAGGGCTCGTAAGAGTATGACCAGCGTCGTGAGTAGTTACTATGAGTGACAAACTGCACACAGTCAAGGTGAGACAAAGAGCACTTGATGCATTTGATTAAGTCAGATGCAGTACTACCATCAGCAGCTGTAACTAGCTCACCTGGTTCCTATGATTTTGATGTCTGGATACTAAATCAGCGGATTTAGTGTCTTGCTTCTTTTACATTTCTTCAAAATGTTTGCAATTTGCTGAATTAGAGTTAACTCTGAACACCCTTGCTTATTCCTTGAGCAATATCACTTCAGCAAATGTTATTGCTTGATGCAGACTACCACTGTGTAAGAGGCCTATACCTCATTTCAGCTGTGTTTTTTCCAAAGCTATTCCTAGTCCCAGGCTTGCACACACTACCTCGTATCATGAACTACAAAATGGTTTGGCTGTGAAACGACTAATCGCACAATATCCTTCAGATCTACACATGTACCAAGGCTCGGAAACATTACTGGCCGGGCAAACAAGGTGATTTCAAATCTGGTTCCTAGTTTAGTCCCAAATCTTTTATTTTGTGGTTCAAATCACATACACAGGTAACACTGTGGTTTTCCACACTATTGCCTCGTCCCATTCAAGTCAATGTGTCATCACAACTACATCACCAAACTCCATACAGCAAATGAAATCTCAAATTGATAAACATTTACATGTTCTCTCTTAGCATTAGTATTTATTTTAGTCATACTGCTGCCAAATTTGACATTCACACAATTGAATGACAACATTATCTTTCTTTGTCCACCACAATCATATTCATATATGAAGGTAGTAAGTTTTTAAGAAGTTTTATTCTATCATTGCTCTTTGAAATAATGCTTTAAACCCTTGATTGTTTTAGTGGTGACTTGAGATTATTTGTGTGCATAAGTAAATCAATATTATACATATATTAATTATTTAATTAAAAATATGTCCAATTAAATATTGAACTTATTTCAATTATATTATTCTTACACCATCCAAATTTCATCCTCTAAAAATACCATAATCCAGAAGTATTTGTACTCCAACTGCCTTAAAAAGAATTCTAATTCATCTTTTCTACATTTAATTTTGAATTTATTCTTAAAATATAACTTTGTGAATACAACTTTTTCTACAGGATAAGAAGGTTTGAGTCTTCTACTGTCTTTTACATTCAATCTGCTTCCATGACTTGAATTTTAAAATTATATAAAATAAATCATACCTTCTTTTTTTTTCTTTTTTTTGAACTATCATTTTTTTTGTTTAAAAAAATAATAATATTTGATGTAATTAAAAAAATAAAAACAAAGCTATATTTGTTTAACTTATACTTAATTTTTCAATTTAATACCAAGATATATATATATATATATATATATATGATAAAAACCATAAAAGTGAACTTTTTAATTATAAAATTTTAAATTTTAAAATATTTTATATTTTATTATACATAAGAATTTAAGAAATATTAAAAAAATATAATAGAAGAATTTTGTCTATTCACAAATTTCTAAAATAAAACTATACAAAGGTTCAATATTTGAGGTAAATTAATGCATCCTAATTTTTTTATAGATACCTATACATCTTTATAAATATTTGTTTAATTAGTTTCTTGTTTGTATTTCTCTTTTTTATATTAAAATATGAAATATATTAATATTTATGGTGCAACATGAGATAAAAACTATGGTGAATCTAACAAAAGAAAATGCCAATGAATTCTAGAATCTAATTAAATAATTTATTATTTATTTTTATAATAAAAATTACTATAAAAGAAGAAAAAAAAACTTATTAATAAGATAATTTAAAACTTCAAATATAAATAAATAATTTAATTTAATTTTTTAAATAGAATTAATTTTAAATGCAATTTTATGTTGTTTATCAAACTATCAAAGTCTATCTTATAAGCAACTTGTGGAAAGATTTAAAATATAGAATGAAGTCAAAATATTACAATACAATAGACAATACCTGATATTTGCAAGCTATAGAAGATAAGATATTGTCAAGGGCAAGAATTTAAAGGATGTAAATAAATAAGCAAGATATACATCAAAAAGATATGGCAAAAAAATTTAATTAATTAATTTAAAAATAAATTAAATAAATTAAATGTTTATTCAAGGAGAAACTAGAATGATTATTGCCAAAGACAAAAAGACTAGAGACTATTGAAACTAGAGTAGAAGCAAGAAAGGCTTTAATAAGAGTGAGGAGTCTCACTCTTTTCTTTAATATATATTATCTAATTAAAGAGTTATATGGCAACATTCTATAGGCAACATAATATATGTCCAACTTGCAAAACATGTGTCTAAGTTGTAGGATAAGTTTCTTGTATATGCACAATGTGGCCAACTTATAACACAAGTGGCCAACATATGCAATACGTGACCAACTTATTGGCTAAGCTTTTAACCTACCACTTACCTACAAACACATATAAGGTCAAATCCACATCTGTGAAACTTCTAAGAAGCTTTGTAATAAGATATTAATAATTTAATCTTCTTTTATTTACTTCTATGTAATTTTTCTTATCTAAATAAATATACTTGTAATTATAGATATCCATGACAGATATTTGTATTAAAAATAAATCAATTAAAAGATTATTTATTATTTCTTTGTATCATTACTAAGATTTAGATTATATTAAAGTATAATTTATTTTAAATAACTACAATTAAAAACTTGTGATATCTTTGTATCTTTTTAAAAAAAATTAAAATTTAAAAAAATTTATTATATTTTTACCATTTATTATATTTATATATATGGAGTAATTGATATTGTTAAATATAAAGTTAATTCTTGGCTATAATATTACTTTCAAAACTTCTATAGGAGAATCTTTATTTAATAATTTTACATAATGAAGAAAGTCACTTTATACAAATAATCTAACTAAATCATAAAGACATATATAAGAAATCAAATAATTTAATACTATACACAAATAATATTATATCAATTTTGATTCTTTTTTTATTTTGACCATATTTTGTCATATTTAAAGACCATGGATTGTATCATTGTAACTTTATATGTTAGTTGTATAATACATGTTGTTCAATTTTAAAATAATATATACTGAAATTAGTATAATTTTTTTAAATTTTTTTTTATATATACACATGATAGTTTTATTAATATTTTGTTAAATATATTAAACTAAAGATATCTCTTTTATGTCTTATCTTTTTACACCACTTCTATTTTATTTTTTTTAATATAAAAATTATAAATTATATATAAAATAAATTTTTTTATACCTTGTACCATCTTTTTTTATTTATTTATGCAACTAACATAGACCTATTGTAGTTGAAGTATGTCTTATTATATGTTATATTATATAATTTTTGATTTAGGCAAATAAAATAGAGTGCATGTATTTGAATATACAAAGTTTGTATTTTTTGCATGTACTAACAATATCAAAGTGCAATATATAACAAAGTTTTGTTTAAAGATAATTTATATAAAATAAAACAAATGCTTAATATAATTTATTAGAATAGTTATTATTGATAAGTAATGAATATAGAGTAAAATTTAGAAATTGATAATAAAGTTAAATTTAATACATAAAAATTATTATATGTGTGTGTGTGTATATATATATATATATAATAATGTAATATTAAGTAAATAATATTAGATATTTTACCTGTACTGTATACAAAGTACACAAAGCTCTGATACAATTGCAACATGCAATTTAAAAACATTTTCAATTACAATCAACTTAACTAGAAAGTTTTTACAACCACACCATCTCTGCAAGAGGTTGTATTACACTTATATTGAGGCTTAAACTAAAAAAAGATTATATTATACTTGATTGAGGTAATTTAGAAGATTTATTCTAAACTGCCTTCTATATAGTACTTCCAACCATAAGTGGATTAGCTTATATAATTTGAATTGTTAATAATATTAAAAAAAAAAAGATCTTTCAAAAAGTTAAAGCTATTTCATGTACTAATGACAAAATTAAATTTTAATTTAGTAGTAGATAAATTACAATATAAAGAAGAGACAATGACATGCATAGCCAAAATTAGAAAAAACTTTGAAGATTCTTATAACCAACATAAAATATAACTCTTTTGATATAGAGATGAGACCTATAATTAAACTTTATATTTAATTAGAAAGATATTTGGCTTAAATTAAGAATTTTAAAATAAAAGTGCTATTATGGTTATTTTGTCAAATAAAGAATTCTAATATTATATATATATATATATATATATATATATAAACAAGCATTATTTATTTAAAATTCAAAAAGACTTGGTTGCTTTTGATAAACTGTTATTTACAAAGAATGTACATTCAAAAAAGTATAATAGTTATTGAAAAAGAATCTTAACATAATAAGCATATTCAATATCATTTATACGCAAGAGTTAATAAATATAGATAGATATTATAGAAAAAAAACAAAATAAATCAATCAATGAAATTATAAAACTATATTTATTCATCAGCTTAACTATTGTAAGATGTTAAGAAATATGATAGAAAAAAGAAATATAAATAGAATGAGATGACAAACTAAACTTCCATACAACCATTCAATTATACATTCATTGAATGAAAATTGGTTAGATAAATAAGTGGTGTTATAGATTCACTAGTTTGGTTTTCTTTTATACTAGGACATAGAATAAATTGTTCCTCCTACCTTTTTAATGATTGCAGATAATTTACCATTTCATTCATAGGTATGTATTTATATATATAACAAAAAGTTATGGAGTATCTCGATGCCAACGCTCTGAAGCGGAAAAAATGTTTGACAGAAATTACTAACTGAGCATTGAAAGACCCAACTTGTGCAAATTGACTACGCAAAAGATAACGAATATAAAACTACACAAAAGGGAGAGAGTTGCTAATCTTTGAATGCTTCGAAGTCGGTAGATGTTTCACATTCTTTTGACTTCGAGGCTTGCTATGGGTATTGTACCTGGTGCTGGCTATTTTGCATGAAAAGTAGCAGCTTGCACGGCCTTGCATTCCACAAAGCTTGACACTGGATAGAAATCCCTGTGCAGGGAGAATACAGCCTACACTTGAATCATATTGCACGAGTAAAGTACGTTTCCAATCGTCAGATCCAGTTTCCTCTCTGGAACTGCAAAGAATGTAAATTATCTTACAACTAACTACTACTAGCTATCTACAATACATGTCAAAAAATTGTATTGATCCTGGTTTACCTCTCGCCGTTGGGTATCCTCACGCATCTCCCTCATCTACTAGAATCGGAAGATTGAATAATCACATCAACAATTCATCCACCAAAAAGTGGGTGATTTTGAGCTACTTGCATAATTTCTAAGCTGGAGTACCATCAGAATTTCTAAGCAACTCGTACCGCCCCTCTCATTATATTGTGCTTGGGCACTCCGATTCCAGCTGCAAGTTTGTTGAAGACTAGAACTCATCACATCATGCGACTGCTCTGATTACTGCTTTGTTTGCAGAGCAGGGATATACACAGCTACAGTCGTCCATGGCGCCTTCCACTGCTTCAAGTGGTGAGTCTGATATAGTCTGCAACACATCTCTTTTAAGTGCTTCAGCATGTCATGCCGACAACTGCTGGGAAGCGTTGAGACGACTGCAATATTTTACCTCCAATTTCCTAGTGTTGCACATGAGTTCAGCATTCTCAACACGATGTCAGCTGCTGTGTTGTCATGGGTTGCGTGAATGGATCCCAGTCCGTAGGGCTGTGCGAGAACGATGGACCTTGAGAGTGTGCCGCATTAACAGCCACCGCTTCCTCTAGTTCCCCGAGCCTGTCAGAGGATCCATAGCTGGGGAGAAAGCTGTCCATCTCGTAGTGAAGATGAGTACCGAACATCTCATTGCTAGTCTCATGGTGTGAAGCGCGGCTTGTGTGCGGGACTTGGAGAAATTGATAGTGGCCTTCAATTTCGGCAGCAGGTTCATACTTCGTCTCAATCTCGGCAGCCAACGCGAGCGAGCTGGAGGTGCGTTCGCGCATGCTCTTGAAAATCGAGGAGCTCAATAGGAGACTTAGCGCTGAAGGAGAGGAGCTTTTCTTGTGGGGATTGGAATGCAGGACACCTAGAGAAGGAAGCTGGTATGGCTCGCTTGCTTGACCCGGCCAGGCTTGATGACTTTGCTGTCCCTCTGGCTGGGACTGGTCGTCCGGCTGGGAAGGGCCATCATCCCATGAGGTAGGACTTGCACCTCCTTCCTCCTCTTCTTTTGTGATAAAGGTTGTTGCTGCAGTGACCGGGGCACTTGCTCCAAGGCCCGAGCTAGTGGTGGCAGTCTGTACTTTCTCAGGACGCAACCACGTGATGTACCTGGAATATGATCAAAACAAATGTCATTAACCGAATTGGACGCAAAAGAAGACAGATCACCCATCAAAGGAAAAGAGTGCTGCAGATACTTAGAATTGAGTGCGTGACAGAATTGAGTCTGATAGACATTGAAACTTAAAAGTTGAGTTGCTTGATCAAAGAGAACCTGGTAAGATCAAGATTTGAGCCGGCGCTGAGGCCTCTGTAATCCAAAGCTTGAATGTCGAAAGCAGTGGCATCTTCTTGCGACATATTGCTGCTTGGATTGCCCGTGTATGAGTACTTATGGCCAAGTACCTGGCCAAGGCGGGCTTCCCATTTCCCCATCGAAGGGTGGCGCGTCATCCCTTTAAACTTGCTCGCGCCGCGTAAGAATCCACTGCCTTTACGTCTCAAGGATGCCAAATAGTCTTCTCTTGAAATCAACTGCATTTCCTCGACATCCCGAGCATAGTCTGTGACGGGGAAATTAATCAAGGTTCCTGGGCCCCAGTACTTGAGAGCTGCTAGATCATAGGCTCTGGCAGCTGCTTCCTCATCGTCATAAGCTCCCAAGTAAACTTGCTTACCTTTCTTGTTCTGAGCCTCATTCCAGGTGCTCTTATCCCACAAGTGCGCCTCGTAACGTCCCGTCCAACGATGCCGGGTCACACCCCTGTAAATCGAGCTGCGCTTCCCAGGGACACATGCTGGCATTTTGCTTATCCTCTCTTTGGCGGAAGACCCTCCTCGCTCACGACGACTGCGCTTGATCCCTCTGTGCTCCTGTACTGGTGACCCCACGGGTGATTCTAGTGTAGCAGGTCGCTGAGGAGTGACCTCTTCGTTCCCTGACTCAGAGGGCCCTTTCATCTTCAGCTCCATGGGTTCCATGGCGCTCAGCGAATGGAAATCCCCACCTGCAGCCTTGTAATTCGCAAGCCTCACTCTCTCAAGCTAAACACCCAACAACACTACCCAATTTCTGCGAACAAAATAGAAGGGCAATTGTCTGTCCGCCCCCGATGTCCCGTGCGCTCAAGCTCCCCGCCACCTGCACTCGGGCAGAGAATTCTAATCCACGACAGCTTCGGAAGCTGTCAATTCAGAACCTCCGAAAACATCGAGCACTCCCAATTAACAAATGCTGCTTCTTCACAATTCAACACGATCTACTTCTCTAGACAACTCATTTTCTTCAAGCATTTCAACGTGGTTCAAAGCTGAAGAATTTTCAGGAAAGAGAGAGGACGGATGCAATTCTAGCGCAACTCCAACCCACACAGAGCAATGCAGGGAGAGGGAACACGAATCTGCAGGAAGGAGGGGGGTGAGGCAGGAAAAACACAGTTTTGTAAGACGAGTGAAGTGACCACAAAGGAGGAGAACGTTCAGCTGAACGTGCAACACCGTGAGTGAAAGACGCGACCGTTGTCAACGGACAAGTCTTACTAATCTCCCAACTAATATGATTAATTTATAATCACGGTCATTCCATTACTTGGACAAATGGTAATAGGCATCTTTTCTCCATGTATTGGGCCAACTTCCATATACGGTTTTGTGAGTGGAATGCACCCAATTTTGGGGATGAATGAAAGCCTTCGCAAATCCCTAGATAGTGCTTTTCCCTCGACGGTTGTTGCCCTCTCTCTGGCTTGGCCTGGATATTTCAGTTCTGCGCCTCCGCCTTCCTCAAGCTCCTCGACGTTCGTTGGCACAGAGTAGCCACCATGGTGTGTTGTTTCCCCTCCCTCTGCTGTATGCGAAAGCTGTATTCTCTTCTTTTTTTTCTTTTTTTTTTTTTTTTACATTTTCGGTTTCTTTCTATTCCCACTTTCGTTGTGGTTTGGTTGTTCACATGTCTCAGATTTTAGGGTTTGAAGGTTTGTGACTCTAGTTGGTTTGATTTTGTTGAAGCGGCCAGTCGCTCATTGCGGGTGAGGAGTTTCAACATATTCTTCGTGTGCTCAACACGAACGTCGATGGACGTCAGAAGATCATGTTTGCCCTGACCTCCATTAAGGGGGTTGGGCGTCGTTTTGCTAACTTGGTTTGCAAGAAGGCCGACGTTAACATGAGCAAGAGGTTTGTGAGCTTGTTTGATTTATGTTTTTTAAACCGGGATTTTTTTTGCTTGTCTTCGTCTCTGCCCACACGACCTTCCCAATTGTAGTAGTGTATTGGCAGTTTGCAAATCCCTTCTGGCAGTCGTGGTTAGGGTTTAGGCACTCTGAGATTAGGAGCTCTGTGAGTGAGTCCATGATGAACGTTTTCAGTTGAGAGAAACCGATGACAATCACTCTTATTCAGCATCTCGGAATTGATTACAGGGCCGGCGAGCTCTCTTCAGCTGAGCTTGAGAACTTGATGATCATCGTTGCCAACCCTCGTCAATTCAAGATCCCAGACTGGTTCTTGAACAGGAAGAAAGACCACAAGGACGGTCGCTACTCCCAGGTTGTTTCGAACGCCTTGGACATGAAGCTGAGGGACGACCTCGAGCGTCTGAAAAAAATCAGGTTGGTATAATTGCCACATGGCATGCTTCCTATTTTAACCTTAGCGCTGGAATGAAGTTTTTTGTGATATGTTTTTTTCTTAAATTCATAATTCAATTTCATGCAAACTGTAAGGATTAGGGCTTGCATGTTATAGCTGGGTGTGATTTTTATTTTTATTTTTATGTTTACGAATAACCTTACAGTCTCATTTTCTTCGAGTGCAATAATGGCTTGGGCTTTTCGTATTTGCGAACTTTGTGATTCTTCCTGATAGGTTCGAGTTGATATTGATTGATTCAGGAATCACCGTGGTCTTCGTCATTACTGGGGCTTGCGCGTGCGTGGTCAACACACCAAGACTACCGGAAGACGTGGAAGAACCGTCGGTGTGTCCAAGAAGCGTTAAGAGTGCTTCTTATTTATTTTTGTCGATGTAGAGGGTTTTGATCACCCTTTCCGAAGCAAAATTTTAGTGCTGCAGCATTCCCAATTTTCCATATTACACGCTGGTTCCGTGTAAATCAGTTTTGTGACTTTTCTATCATGATTGTGAGGGTTCCGACAGCGACTGTGTCTTTCTTTTCTCATTGTTTCCTCCTTTCTTTGTGTATTACTCTTTGAGTCTGTGTGCCCCTGAAGTGGACCTCATGCAACATAACTTTGGCTTCCTTTGCGAACATGGAGTAGAGAAAAAGTGAGTTTAAAATTGACGTAAGTCGGGAAGCTTTTATTTTCAACGTAGTCGTGGTAGTGGAGTGGTCAAGGCGACGGATATGTACTACACTGGGGAATTCCCTGTTCGAAACCTGTTTAGAGATCAAGCCATGTCAATTCCAAGAAAGATACAGCTGTTCTTCTTTGTTGAAGTTGATGTTTTGGAAAACAAGACCTCGAGGTACGTAGAGCCAAGTACTGTATGTTCTTGTTCTTCATGTAATGTGGTTGGGACTTCGGCGTCTTCGTATACGGCTGCTTCTTGATGGATGCCTAACACGTTAAAGAGGATTCCTGTGTTTTATAAGAATCGTACGCCTACAATTGCATGCAACAGAGTACACTAGAGGAGTGGATGTACACGACAACTGACAATGGCTAGTCCTGAACAATAGTACATAGCTCATGGGGAGCTTGATACAGTTCAGTGGTGCTTCCTAGCCAACTTCAGCCGTTTGTGTGAATTACAAGATCAATAACAAACGTCTATTGCATCTCTAGTAACTGCCTGGGACGATACGATACGAGACGATACAATCCTACAGTCCAGGTTTGGTGTCAAAGACTAGAATGCAGGGAGATGAGAATCTGTAGGTAATGCCGGATAATGCAGTTGGTATTTCTTTTGGCATTCCCTTCAATCTCTTCTCCGCTTCTTTTAGTAGACGGAACGTGAAATGTCCCTCACTCTTTTACAGTAAATTCTGCGACTGATATCTCAATCTGATATTCTATTCACCTTGTTTTTCTTATCCTTTTTTTTTTGGGTGACTTCATAGAAAGGATGAAGCACAAAGTATGTTCTCTGTATTGATTGAACCTTAAACAGAGTGTAGAATTGAGTACCTAGAGATGTCTGTACGTCTTTCAATCAGATTCCATACGTAAAAGAGGACCGTTGCAAGGTTCTGAAGGAATTCTGTGATAAGATTTCTGCGAGGAAGTGAAGAATGTAACTTTCTACCTCCCCCTTTCAAGTTAGAAATCTGAGCCTTAAATCATATTTGGCTGTGAAAATTGAATATCTTTCTGGTCCCAGGCATGATCTTCATTGTCTCAATCGTGCAGATTGATTTGAAGACGAGGTGTGCTTCCGAGCACTAGTACAGAAAACGTTGTATTGTCACTGGAATATGAATCTGCACCCAGTAATCAATGCTTGGCCTGTCATGAACTTGTCAAGGTGGCGAGATACCCAGCAACATTTTCTACTGCCGTGCACTCAATAGAGTAATTTTTGACAACCTTTGCTATGCGACCACATTCCAGCTTTCAGAGGATAGATGGTTGGTGCCGAGTGTAGAATTTTCGCTGAGCTGGCATGAGAACCTTTCGAGAGCTTTCAATGCGGGGCAATTGCAAGTGGTGGTGACTCTTGAATACGAAATGTAAATGAGAAGGTGATAGAAACAGGCCCACAAACTCGCACACGGGTCAGTTTATGTAAACTGTAGTCACAAACACCAGGTTGTTCTTCATTTGTTACTTAAACAGCACGATTTGTACATATAACCTTCGACGATCTGCATCAAAGCGTGCGCCCGAAGTTCATCCAATTGCGCTTCCACGTCATTCATCCAAATCCTTTGCCCCATAACCACCTCCCCCTAATTCCAGGCACGGCCGTCGGGGTCACAATCCACAATAACCCGCGGATGACTTGGCATTGGGCACTCAACTAAGAGGCTGTAACGGCCGTCAGATTCTCTCTCGGAGCATCGAGTTACACATCCCTTATCCAAGCACTGTGGCCGTTTACCTTGCCTCCAATCATGACCCTTCCCAATTTGAGAAACCGGAGACCGTGACCGGGAACCGGGTGCGCCGGTGGGAAGTGCGTTCCGCAGCTGTTGGAAGGTATGAGCAATTTACAGCTGGCTGATGGCCATCAAGCTGGAGCTAGTCACATCACGTTCCTTCTGAGGAAACTCTATTTGGAACGCATTCACATGCGTTTCCCACTAAAAGTGGGGCAGGGGCTCTAGTGCCCATGAATCGGGAACATATTGTGGGGATAAGCTAGAGTACTCATTCCTCACGCTTTAACAGATTTGGCGTATTTCTAGGTGGCGAATCAATTCGGCGTGGAACTCTTTAATATAGAAGAAATGTTCTGTTCCAATTAGAACTCCAAATCGTTGGATATTATTATTCTTCAAGAAAACCTCTGTAAATTATCACGTTAAGATGGTATTATTATTTTAAAACACAAACTTTTTGATATTTTCTGATGTTAAGAAGAGTTTTATAATATCAATCTGAAACGTACGCAGACTTTGTTGCATATGATGGAATTAGATGATATTAGTTCTTGATCGTACCCTAAATGTTGGGATTTGTGTAGTATTGAAGTTGCTATTATATCAATAATTGGTTGTGAATTATACTGAATTTTAGTAGATTCGTGATATGTTAGTCGGTTTTGTAACTTTTGGAAGTGAACGTGTCACCTGAATTCTAAATCTCATGGAAAGGAAACATTCGGGGAATAAATGAGTAAAAATTTAATATTTTATTTACAAATATTGGCTTGTATATAACATGGCTTCCTATTATAATACACTTCCATCCATCTATCCCGGCATAGATGAAATACATAGGAGGGTGGAAATCTTGGAGGGGTGAAGATGCCACGTGGCACATATGTGGTTCATAAGTCAGTGCTTATCCACGCCTGAGTGAGGCTGCAACTTGAACAGTTCAAGTATTGAATCATTCTTAATAAAAATAAAAAAGAAAAGGTGTGTGTTTTCAAATTTGGATCATTCCTTATTCTTTAACATTTATAAAAATGATAATTTAGGATTAATTGAAAAAAATAACTTTCAAGTACAATTTTCTCATTAAATATTTGCATAACTATTATTTATTTCAGTTCTATATTCTTAGTTATTATTGTAACCTACAAAGACACTAAGAATTAATGACAATTCAATTCTAAAGATAAAATAAACTTACATCAAGGAATTCATACATTGATAATCTTATAGAATATAATATAATATATTTTGGAAATGAGCACCTAGATGCAACTAAATGTTTTATGGTTTGAGATAGCAAAATCATTAAAAACTTATAAATCTCATGCAATTCATAATATATAAATAGCATCAAAAGAATTTAAAACTAATATTAAATATAATTAGATAGATATATAAAATTTCTATTTAATAATATTAATTTAGTAATATAAATTAATAATTAAAAAATTATATATATATATATATATATATATTCATAATGATTTTAAATTTTTTTAAATTTTATTCTTTACATCTATAATTAAGTGATATAATGAAGAATATTAATTTTTCATACCAAAAATTTCAATCTCATTATTAAGAATTAAACTTATTATTAATATTTTTATTTTTTGCTTATGTTAATATAGATTATATTCATTTGATTCAGTATAGAATCAACTTTTGTTTATATAATAATATTTTTGGTTTTTTTAATATTTTTAAAAAAATTTAAAATATGATTTTGGAAGATATACATATAGAAAGTGTACAAATATAACAAAGACATGTGAATAAGATAATCTTTGTTACGAATCAAATCAAGGAATTTATGCAAAATTATAACGAGATAATGAGATACATGAGCCTTATTATAAAGCAACACAATACAAAAATAAGAACAAGACTAGAAGGTCTAAACTAGACTATAAGACATGCATTGTGAAGAGTGCAGAGCCCCTCACTCTTAATACCTATTTAAAATAAGAACTAGAAAGCTTCCAAGTAACTTCTTGTGGAAGGCTTTGCCTCCAAGTCATCTTAGAATACTTCTTAAGTGACTTCTTTGTTACTTCGATATGAAGAAACCTTGAGAACTTTCTCTTGTAACTTCTTTTGTTGCTTGGAAGTTTAGTGACTTAAAAGACCTCGTTTAATAACCTCTTTGAATATTCTACAATCTTTTAAGATCTTCTAGATTCTTCTAGGATATTCTAAGAAGTTTCAAGACCTTCTAAAAACTTCTAGAATCTTCTAAAGCCTTTCTAAGATAGATAACTATGACATCACTTCTTCCTTTAGTTTTGAGTTCTGTAAGGAGCAATAAAGTTGAAATTTCTTAAAAGCATAGAAAATCAAAGATGTGTCTCATGGTCTATGCAACATACTTTAGTTATCTTTTATAGGTCAAAAGTCTCATTGGTCCTTGTAACCTACAATAATGACCAATGTCCTATGTATAACCATGCCAATACATAAAATATTTCAATTGTCTTTGTCTTATTCTTCAATCAAATACTTCTTCCATCTCAAATTCTTCATGATTATCTATTTCAATGTAAGGCATTGGTGCTTGTACTCTTTTTAATATGCTTGGTTTTTTATAAAATTCTAAAAAAAAAGTATAGAAAATAAGATATATTTTTATAGATGTAAATAATTCCAAATAATAAGTGACAAGTTTAATTTGCTTTTGAACAAGGAATGGTCTTAATCTTCAAAATACCAATTGTTATATAATCAATTAGTCCTTATATCTATTATTATTATAAAAAAATATTTGTTAAGTAGAAATATGAACATTATTATTGTAAGCAAATTTAATAAGTGATATATAAGAAGTCCAATCATCTTATTGATAGTTGATGGTACATTATAGATATTATTATAGAACTTGATTATCTTATTTTATTTGGTTATTACTTTATAAGTAGAATATTATAAATAACTTAATATTTATTTAAAAGATTTTAAATAGTGATTTCTAAAACTTGGATTTAAATTGGAATCCTTGATTTGATATAATATCATTTAACAATCCATGACATCAATAGATATTATCAATGAAAAGTTTAATCATTTCTTGACTTGCAATTGTCTTTTTTCAAAGAATAAAATATGCCATCTTGGTAAACTATTTGACAATCACAAATATGGTATCAATAGAATTGGATGGCAAAAGATCTGTAATGAAATCTATGGAAATAAAAGACTAAGGTTGCTTCAAAATAAAAAATAGTTGAAAAAGTCTATATGGACAATATCAAGGATTCTTTTATTTGAAACATATATTATATGAAAGTATAAATTCTTTGATATTCTTTTATATCTTAGGCCACTAAAAATCTCAAGAAAAAAATTCCAACATCTTATTGAATTCAAAATGTCTAGCAAAAGAAAAGTCATGGCATTGTTATATTGTGGTTTAGCTATTATATATATATATATATATATATATATATATAATTTATTGCATAATTAGATAAGAACTATGTTAGTGGATTTTAGTTGATTACAAAATGTTATTAGATGATTACTTTAAAAAGAATCTATTTAAAAGGACTACTATTAATCTTTATACAACCTCATTTTTTTAATAGTAATTTTTGAGATTGATTTTACGTTGATAATAACTTTTATATATTTTGAGTCATCTTTATTAGACATTGGTGATTGTTGAAATCTTATTTTGTTTCTTTTATTTGATATTTAGGGCACATACTATATAAATTTTATTAAAAAAAAGATTGGAAAAGGGTCTTGGTATCAAAAAGAATAGTTAGGTCAAAAGTCATGTCTAATGGACTTCAAGGAGGTTGTCTAAATTTTATTAGAGATTAGGAGTATTCTTTTAGATTAATTTGAATATTGGAGGTTAGAGTTAGCAAGTTTAGGATTTTGTGTATGGTTTTGGTATAAAAATTGAATAATTTGGATTTTTTATGAAAGAGATATAGACATTCAAAGTCAAGGTGTTGATTTTGTATCTCCTATCACTCTTTGGAGCATAACACACACGTATAGAAAGAAAAAAAAATCAACAACTAGGATTAGAAAGAAAACTTTCTTTGCTACATTGTTCATATATGGTTTGATAAATTTTAAATTGAAATAAAGAAGATATTAGAAGTTGAAGTCAATGCTTGCAATCTAAGGGTAGTAAGTAACCATCTTAATTAATGGTTTTATTTTGAACTATATCTCAAGTAATTTGACAAGGTTTTAGCTCAAATTTTATAGAAATATGTATTATTATGTTAAAAAATAGTATTGAGATATCTATAAATTAGATTTTAAGCACTTGTTAGGTTTTTGAGATATTAAACGATTGTAAGCAAATCTACAACTAATTTTTTCTATGATAAAGCTTAAGGATATAAAATAAAATTTCAAAAAATTAAAAAAAAAACTTAAATTAAAAAATATTATATCATAGAATTCAAGAAAAAAAAAATTCTTTATTGGTGAATAAGATGTTGAAGAGTTTTTATTACAACTTGAATATTTTGTACAAACTACAGGAATTTTTTAGGAGCCAAGCTTTTATAGAGGTGTAAAGGGTAGATATATAAAGCTATAATAAAATTATGATATAAAGATAAATTATCAAAAGAAGATTATGGATTTTCTTTGAAGTTATTAAAAATCTAACTTACGAAGAATTGGTTAGTTATGATTTGGCATAAAAAAGAATGTTAAGAGATTTTTAGATGCCATAAAAAATCTTATGTAAAAACCTACTTAAATATAAAAGGTTCTTATTAGTATAATATCTTTTGATATTCTTGTGTTTATTTGTCCTCTTTATTAATGGCAAATCACTTATTGGAACCTACTCAATAAATTAAAAATAAACTATCTACAATTAGATATCTAGTATATTTTAAATAAAAAATCTCACCATTTAATAATGTGCTTACAAAGTGCAAAGGTGCACTAGTCCTTTAGGAATATATAAACATTTTTTTAAATAAAGAAGGTTGTTTTAAAATCATCTAGAATGTTATCAGCATGTTGTTTAATATTAAAAATAAGAGGGTCCATAGTTAATGTTGTACAAACCTTAGCAAGAATTGAAAAATCCATTGGAATTGACATAGTACTTGCTCAAAGATATAATTATTTGGGTTTTAAAAGTATTATTTGTTATTGGTCATAAACTACATTTTTCTCTCTAAGCATAAGGTATAATTATCTAGACAAATTATTTGACAATCTATGTTGTTTTTTGGATCAATATGCAATGTTGAAGTCAAAACCAAATAGAGACATATTCCACCAAACTTGGCTACAATTTAAAACATGAGTTGATATGAACTACTCAAAATTCTTATGATCTGTATATAGTCACTAGATGTGAAGCACCTTTAAGCAAATGGCGCCATTCTTTGAAGGAATTTACAATAGTGAGGAATTCTTTATTATAGATATTATAATTGATCTCAACAGCTAAAAACTTCCTAAAATAAAATGCAACTAGATGAAATTTCTTGTTTTTTTGTTTTTGTAATAGTACAACTCTTAATGCAAAATTTGAAGCATCAATTTTTATATAAAAAGTTTTTATAAAATCAAAATATATTAAAATTGGGATTGTAATAAAAATCATTTTAAGATCTTAAAAAGCCTTCTATACTTGAGGTCTCTATTCCAACTTATCCTTGCATGTCAATTGAATAAGTAGAGGAGCTACTTGAGAATAGGTTTTAATAAATATCTAATAAAAATTAATAAATTGAAAAAAATATTATATATCTTATATTGTCTTAGAGATTATTCAATCTTTAATAGCTTGAACCTTCTTTAAATCCATTAATAAACCATTATTTGATATGATATATCTAAAAAATTCTACCTTTGATTGGTAAAATATATTACTTTCTAATTTGGCATACAAATTTGCAACTCTTAATTTTTGTAGTACCAATCTTACATGTTTTTTATGTTCTTTAAGACTTTTTGAATAGATTAAAATATCATCGAGATAAAAAATAACAAATTTATTTAAAAACTCTCAAAAGACATCATTCATCAAGTGCTAGATTATAATTGGTAAAATATTATAATCTAAAAAATATGACATTGTATTTCAAATGTCCATACCTTGTCCAACATGATGTCTTCTATTTGTACCTTTCTTGAATGCATACCAAATTGTAAGGTCCACAAAGATCAATTTTTATGTAGATCTTTGCTTGACCTAGTTGTTTAAAGAATCTTGACATTGATAATAATTGTTAATAATTTCTCACTATTATCTTATTTAAACCTTAATAACCAATGCACATTCATATAGTTCCGCTTTTCTTCAAAAAAAAAAAATATGCTCTAACATGTGATTTTGAATATCAAATAAAATTCTTAGAAAGATTTTTATCAATGTATTTGTGTAAGATTATTAACTTTGTTTGTAAAAGATTATGTATTGGTCCAAATGACGGTTGAGTTTTTTTTTTTGTAATTCTATGGCACAATCAAATGGTCAATATTTTGATAGCATATCCACATTTAAAAAAAATAAAAATAAAAATAAAAAAAACATCCTTGAAATCTTTGTATTGAATTGGAATATCTTATAAAACTTATTCAATTGAATTTTTAATTGAAATAGTATACATTAAAAATGCATCATTCTTTGCTTCTTGCATAAAAATAATAGCTTTAAGAAATAAAGGTATAACATGTTTTTTTGTTTGATATTTTGATCTTAAAGAAATTTTATATATATTCCAATTAATATTAGTATTATGTAACTCAAACCAAAGAAGTTCAATGACAACAAGATTTGCAAGAAATTGAATAATATTAAAGACAATATGTGATATTTAATCTTCTAATACCACTTATAATAGTTGTATTTCTTTAATAACTTCTCTTAATACAAGTGCTTGTGTATTAATGATTTCAATAAGCGGCCAACCACATGGCCCTTATTGTGATTGGATGTCCTTGTTTTTTTAATTAAGCCAATTTCAGAATTAATGTTATACTTTGTCTCTTGAATCTTTTAAACTTATTTGGACAATTTGCAACTTTGTGATTAGGCTTTCTACAATAGAAACACAAATTTTTTTGCCAATATTTATCCTTCTCTTTTTGTATTAGTGGATTATATTGAACCACATCAATCTATATAGATTTAAAGTATATTTAATGCTTTTCTAATATTCTTAAAGAAATAACAATTATATTGTGATAATTACTATCAATGATCTAATATCTTTCTTATTGCAATTTAAATATGCGATTATCAAAAGTAATAGCTTAAAATATGAGTTCTTCTAAATTATCAATTCAAAGTATTGTAATCAATAAATTTTTTACATTGTCTCTTAAACCATATTAAAACCACATCATAAATGCCTTATTATTTCAATCAAGGTCACATGTAAGCTATTGAAATTTTGCAGCACAAATTACAACTAAATGTGATTCTTGTTGCAAATCTTGTATCTTTTATTCTACCATCTTTTTTTAATCACTATCTGTAAATGCAACAATAAATTTCTTTATAAATACTTTTAGATTGTATAATATTAAAAAATTCTTTTTTATAATAAAACAAGTCACAAACAATCACTTCTTAATAAAAGAATACCTACAAAAATAACTTGAGCAAATCTATCTGTATAATAAGAAGGATATAAGTGTAAGTAGAGCTGTACTTATTGCACAAAATTTTTAGAAATTGGATCTTATTCTATCAAATTTGTCAAACATGCTAATCTTTGGTTTTTTTGTAATAGTCTTTAAAACATCTGTAGAAGTCATATATGACACATGTCTAATATTTGCTTCTTTCAATTAAATAATTTCTTATTACAAACTATGAATCTCTCATCTAGTTTTTTTAAATATTAAATTAATCTAAGATTTTTTACTTGAATTACAAAAGAATGCAATTTCTTCACTTAAACTATCTATAAGAATTCAAAGATTTGTAAGAATTGCTACTTTATTTTTTACTTGTGAAGATACACCACCCATAACTTGATCCATTTCCATACTTATAAAATAGATAGATGAGATTCTAAAAGAGAAGAAAAAATTAATGTGCCTTTGAAAAAATTGTAGTATTATATATAATTAAAACCAACTTAGAAAAAAATGATAATGGATGATATGAATTTAGACGAGGATAATCCACAATCTCTAAAATGCTTCAATGCTTTCAAAAAGAGAAATAATCTATACTCTATTAAAAAGGCAGAGCTTTGAAATTAATATTAGGAATTTCAATAAATTATTACAGATTATATTAAAAAACTTATGTAAAACTATAATAAGATAACATAATAAATGAGTCTTATTACAAAGCAACACAATACAAAAATAAGAATAAGACTAAAAGGTCCAAATTAGACCATAAGACATGTATTGTTGAAATTGAGGAATCTATTTGCATTGACACCTACATATATTAGGAACTAGGAAGCTTCTAAGTAACTTCTTATAAAGGCTTTACCTCCAAGTCATCTTAAGATACTTCTTGAATAACTTCTTTGTTGTTTTGATATGAAGAAACCTTGCGAACTTTCTCTTGTGACTTCCTACATTGCTTGAAAGTCCAATGACTTAAAGAACCTCCTTTAATAACCTCTTTGAATATTCTACAACCTTCTAGGATCTTCTAAGAAGTTTCAAGATCTTCTAGAATCTTTTAGAACCTTTCCTAAATGGATGTCCATGATAGTCTTATTCTTAGAACCCAATTTGAAAGATCATGGTTCAAAAGTCTTTTCAAAAATCTTTTTTTGGTGAAAAATAAATAAATAAATAAATAAATCTTTCTTTAGAAGTCTTGGTATTTGGATATAATATAAAATTATAAGAGGCTATAAAATAGACCAAAAATTCTTTTACTACAAGTTCAAATATGTTAGTTCATATCTTGATTCAAAAAATTTTAGAAAATATAAAAAAGTTGATTTATTTTATATTTTAATAATTATTTAAAGTTTTATTTTTTATATTATTTTACATAGCTTCTTGAATTTTTCTAAAAACCACTTTTTAGAATAGGTCCAATAAAAATTCTAAGAAACAACTCTATTCATACCATCTTGGAAAAATATATTTTATTTTATTTTATTTTTTTAAAAGTTTTGGACCTATATTTTAAAGTATAAAGCTTAACTAATGAGGCTTCTTAATTTCAACCAATCAAAGGATTTAAAAGTTGTAGCCTCTCATATTGTCCTATGTACAAAGATCTTCTAAGATTCAACATAAGATAAGACACATTTATAAACATAATACCAATATTTTTTGTAAAAAAAGTTTTACAATATATTTCACAAGAAAATCAACACATCAACTCTTTGTATATATATATATATATATATATACACATACATACAAAAAAATAAAGAGTGGTTGCATAACTTTGTGATGAGCAAACATCAAGGTGAATGTAATTTTACACTAAAAACAAACCTCTCTTACTTGAATTTTAAGAACAATAATATTAGGAAGCAAAACGGGGTGTTGACATGGGCCATGACTTCAGCCCAGTCAACCACACCCAATGGCTTTGGGCTGCAGAACATTCCACACAACATCCACATGCATCACCCATTCAACCAGCTCCCCTTCCCCTTTTTTCACTCAAAGCTTGGCAGGGGACCATTTCCACACACACACACACACACACTCAAAGCCTTTTTTTCGTTGAGAGATCTCAGTGTAGCTGGTGGCCTCGTGCGGGGGGAACCAAGGCAAGGGGTCTGAATTTGAATCCCGAGGTGGATGCAGGCATGCCAATCCCACGCACAGCCTGCGGCACTTCCACCCCGATTTGTAGTGCCTCTTTTTTGTCTTTATGCCCCTGGATTTTTTTTTTTTTTTTTTTTTTTTTAAGATTATTTCCCAACCCCCTTTCCCCCCTTATTTCCTATTACTGAAAAAGGAAAAAGAAAAGAAAAAGAGTATCTAAACACCGCCTTGGATAGGGCTCCCGTGAATTTTGTCAACGGAGAGAGGTGGAGGGTCATGGCGAAGGCGGATAGCGACGAGAGTGCGCATGTCCGAAGCAAGAAATTAGTGAAGGAGAAGCAATGAGGTAGCAACGTCGTAGGGATGTATGGAAATGAGAGACTGGAAGCGATGCCTTGACGACGAAGCAACAAAGCGGAGGGAGGAGGGAGGCAGCGCGAGGGAGGAATTGCCCGAGAGAGTTCGAGAAGCGGGTAATAAAGCGCATGCAGCCGCTGTTCCACCAACGTCCCCATCGCTCGCCGCCTCCTGCGCCGGGGGTTACTTCCCGCTGGCGGAGGCGATGCGACGATCTCCTCCGCAGGCCGGAAAGAAACGGCCGCGGAGGTAAAAGACGAGTGCACCCTGAAATAGACAGGGCGTGAAGCGCCATACTACTGCTCCTGCTGCTGCCAAGGATGCTTCGTCCACGAGGACTATGGCAACGATGCAGGGTGGCGGGAGGGGATCCGGCGCATTGATTGCACTCACGCACAGAGAGACCGGTACTCGTCTCGACGGCGGTACTGTATGCAGGGAAGTGAAGGAGGCGCGGGTGCCGTGAGAGCTTCGAATCCGACGTTGAGATCAGTAATTTTTCTTTTTCTTTTTTTGGTTTTTTCTTTTTCGACGGAGGGCCGGAGTTTATGGGTGCGGGGCAACGGTGGAGGAAAGGGAAGGGGGAGTTCGAGAGTCAGAGAAGTCGTGGATTGTCGTAGTTGAGTTGTAGGAGTGCATTTCCAGTTGGATCTAGTAGTGCTTTCGAAGTAACCTGTACAGTTCGCTCCGAGGAACTCCTTGTTTCGCAGTGGTAACAACTGGGTCAGCGACGTTTTGTCTTTTCATACTCTTTTGTGTGTGTTTGTGTGTGAGAGAGAGAGAGAAAGTGAGGGAGGGGCGGACTTGGTTTGGCTCTTCTGGTTTTTGTTTTTGTTGTCATGGGGAGTACTTTAGTTTGGAAGTAGGGGTTGCAGGTACCAGAGTTTGCTGTTTGAGATTCGTTGAGAGTGAGGAATTCGCAAGACTGGAGTTGAATGCGGAATCAGTTCTTGACTTAATGATCCTTTTGATTTTGGAGCGGGGAGGCGGCGTTCCTGCTGCTCATGACGAAGTTTTTCTTACTCTAAAGCGGACCTGGCCTGTTGAAGAGTGAAGGAGTTCTCGAAGAGGAACTGAGGCGGACTATATACATATTTATAGTTGATAGTAGTCGACTGCTTCTTCTATAAATTAAAGGACCTTATACCATTTTGGGTGGCTCCAAGGGTAGATTCAGTATTCTCATGCGGAAGCGGGCTGCAGAAAATCGCGAAGGGGGTATAGGAAGCATGCGATAGATTGGATACAGCAGTTTGGTTTGCTTGTAAAAAATGAACCGAAGCGTTCAGCCATTTCCACGATGCTCGTGGTCGAGATGTATGAGCTTCAAGACTTTGAGCTGTGTAGTTAATGCAATTCTTTATCTTCCATTTTCGTGTCGAGAAATAACGTTGAACCTGTGAGGTCGACATTTCTTTAAGGAAAAACATAAGTACCGATGTGAATCACTGAGATATTGTCGAATCTGAGGGCGACGTTGCAGCATTGGAAGGTGTCGACTTGGATAGTTTCAGACATCTGCGATTAGTGGAAGACGCTCATTTCAAGGTAGATGATGGCTAGTGGTTTGTGGAGCTGGTTATAGTAATGATTTTTTGAGAGCAATCTTACGTTTTGGATTGAAGATTCCAGTATACAAAATATTTTCATGGTGCTAAAGTAGTGAACAGCTGTAGCGCCAAGAATTTGGAGGAACTTGGACATCTCCATGGGTTATTGCTCAAGCGAAAGGCTTCTTGTTCCTCACTGTTCGACCAACATCTGAAGACTGCGCATAGGTCTTCAGCCAACTCTTGCAAGGCTCATGTGTTTTCCTTACTGCCGTTGTGGAATCTACAAGGAGTGGGATACCATGCTGGTTTTTTCTTCGGTGATAGGCGTTCTTTAACACTAGGTACTGATAGGATGGAGTTGTGGACTTCTGGGGATATCTAACCTAGCAGAAAAGGGCTATGCGTACTATTTATTCCAAGGTGTTCTTTTCAGGAGAAGTTTGAAATTGCGCGTCATATTACGTCAAGTAATTCGGCATCATAAACCTTGATTTAGTCTTGCCAAGGGCTAGACCTGGGTCACCTTTGTACTACAGAAGACGAAAGGCTTTCTATGTTAGTGACGTTTTGAATCTGTCGAGAGGTATCTTCTGGGCAGTATGGCGACCCTAGCTAGTTGGTGGCAAGAGTGTTTGACCACGATTGGCAGGTCTTTGGCCTATGTTTTACTGTGCGTGGTTCTCATCTTCATCGGCCTTATCAAAGGTAGTGGGTAGCTTGTTCGTGACGTAGTAGATTTTAGAGAAATATTTTATGCTTTTTTCGGATAAGAAGGTGGTTATTTTTAATTCGTTGACATGTTGTATTTACAGCGAAATCTGGCTCCTAAAGCTTTGCTTATAGCGCAGAGTTTTTATTTGACAAAAACAAAAAAAAAAAAAAAAAAAAAAAAAAAATCATGTATTTGTATATATGATTACTTTTATATCGCCGTTCACTTCCTGTGACGGAACAATTTATCGACAACGCTGTTTCCGAACGTCTGCGGATTTGTTTTTCAGAGCTCTTTCGCGAAAGGCACTGACATTAATGAGCTGGTGCTCTGGAATGTGAAGGAATATTTGTGGGAATTGCCGCAGCCATCGTGATATTTGTGGGGCACTCATCAGTGACAATTTTCTTGTGGCCGGTTCATGTTTACATGACATACAACACGATTGTAAGGTTGGTGTTCATCATATTCTGATCTGGATTACGAAGTAGTTTTGCAGTGCATTGCTTCTTGGAACTTCAAATCAAATTTAGCATTTGCGACGATCACATTTGAAACGCTACACAATCATTATTTGATGAATGAAGTGAATTGACCTGTACAAAGCCTGGTGACTTACATGGTGCTTCCTTGTGGCAGGTCTAAAAAGCTTGGTTTGGTTTTGAAATTCCTCTCTCTTTTCATACTGCCAGTTCCTTTATTACTATGGCCAGTGCTGGTGGCTGTTGGAAGTGTACTTGTCGGATTAGGGTATGGCTTCGGGACTCCTTTAGTTGCAACCTTTGAGGCCGTTGGAGAGCATAGGGACTCCAAGTTTTATCACGCATTTGCGGTAAGATTTAATTATTCCATATGAATTGTTTTTAGAACAATCGTCTTTTTCTAGGAAATATATTCATGTGTCATCTTCCTTTCAATATCTTCCTTGCAGTCCTTTTAGCATGGCCCGAGTGACGACAATTTATATTCTGGCTAGAACAAATAGCAGAAATTGCTATCTCATTGTGTAGTGCACCTTTTTTTAGGCAGTTTAATCATTTTGCAAGTATAATGAGTTTTATATAATTTTTTTGTCAAGAGGTCAGTGACCAAGTGTAGCAACTTAGTTTGTTTATATCTCATGTCTTCCCATACTATATTGTAAGCTTAAGTTGGAGGGTTACGTCTCTTCATTCTTGGCATATTCAATTCAAAATACAGTATATAATTGGTTGAAGTCTGCCATTAGTTATCAATATAATTATTTTAAGGGAACTTGGGGCAATGACTTTGATGTTATGTTATTTTCTGTGTAGGACGGAACTTTGAGCACGTTGATCGGTTCCTGCACTGTTGTCCGAGACTTCACAGACCTCTGCCTTCATTCTTATTGTGACTATCTTGATGATTTTCGCACCAGTGAGCCAAAAGATGGCAAGCCTTTGGATATCAAGTAAGCTAATTACATTCTATTGGTTTAAGATAATTAGGCAGGGTGTTCAACTTGTTCCATAATGCTTCATTCATTGTATGTCCTTTCTGTTACAGATTGTGATAGCAGATTTCCTTACCACCTGCTGCCGAATTACGTCATGAAGCAGCCGATGTGACTCAGAAACTGATCTTGTGTGCGGCCAGGTTGTTGGAACTACCAGCGTGTCTAGCTGTGGCAGTGTTGGGATTAATAGCAGACACTCCTCTAATCACCTTAGTAGCGCTAGCCAAGAGTCCCTTCTTGCTGTTTAAGGGATGGGGCCGACTGCTTCACGACGTAATAGGACGTCATGGTGCCTGCCTGGAAGCTGCATGTGTCCCATTTGCCGGGTTGGCTCTTCTGTTATGGCCTGCCGTGGTGGTAGTATCCGTTTTGTTGGCCATCATCTCGAGTCCCATTTTGGGGCTCTTCGGGGCTGTGGTTGTCTATCAGGTGAATATTTAGGTGATTGATCTTAAGTTTTAGATTTGGAATCCTTGTCTAACTGTGAGTTAATTCCTGTTAATGCATGCAGTGTGAACTTGAATGCTAGTGGGAAATGGTAAATTTTGTGCTTCGTTTCTCTTGTTTACTTCTTCTTAATCCACTTTGCTGACTGGGTATAAATTCAGGAGGGCTCGCTGCGATGTGGTCTGGCCTATATTGTATCGATAGTGGCAATGTTTGACGAGTACACAAATGATGTGCTCGACTTGAGTGAAGGATCTTGCTTACCAAGGTATTTTTCCAACGTCCTGGACGTGTAAATGTCGCACAAGAGTTTATAATGCTCGTTTGACCATTTAATTTCTGGTGCTATGTTTTCAGCCTGTATTTCATTTGGGTTTTTTTGATGTTCACTTTCTGTTGTGCATCAAAGTGTAATGGTTGTCTTCATCTGTTGGAATCAGGCCTCGGTACCGGAAGGGGATCCCAAAACCTGAGGCAATGCCTCCTGGCTCTTATGTATCACCTTTGTCACCTGACAATGCTACCTTCAGCCCAACTGCAGTCCCACAATTGACGGCATCACGTTCCCTTCGGCAACAATTGCAAGAAGTCAAGATCGTTCAGGTTGGTTTCAAGCTATGGCCATATCAATCAGTGTGGGAATTTAGTGTGAGTGTATGACTGAATGAAGAAGACATGCGAGGAAATCGCAGTTATTGATTGTGGAGAGTCATTCCTGTAGGTACCAGTTCTTACAGTTCATCTCACCGTTATACTTTGATTGAGTCCAGAGGCGTAATGTCTTTGTTTGTCCGTGTAACTACTTCAGCAGTAATAATCAACGTAATCTTTGCAGATATGGGACGATATGTTCAGAAATATCAACTTAAGGTCGAAGTATCTTGTGGAAGCTGGAGTATTGAATACTGCGGATCTTGATGGATGGCTTAGGGGTGGTAAGAGTCCAAAGTGGAAAGTCGTTGCATGTGGACTTCCTGCCTACTGCACGCTTCATACACTTCTCGAGTCTGCGAAGGCAAACTGTGCTGGAATCCTTCTGAGTAAGTGGCTCCATTTGTCTGCCATATATATACATATGAATTATCTAACTTCGTAGTGTTGTAGGCATGGTCTATCACATGCAGCGGATCCAAGTTAATCGCATATTGTTGCTGCAGTTTCATGTTAAATCAGTTGTGGTTTTGAGGGCAGAATTATATCATTCAGTTTTTTGTCTCGAGATATATTGTAATTGTATCATACGCCAATGTCCAGTTGGAACGCTGGTCTTCAATTTCTCAACAAGACATAATAATTTCGAATTGATGATTAAGTTCTGATGTGAGGAGTCTTGTTAAATTGGCAGGTGATGGCACAGATTTGACGATGGCTAACAGACCTCAAGAGCGTATGCTTGATTGGTTCTTTGAACCACTATTGACTTTGAAAGAACAGCTACGACTTGCAAATCTGACAGAGGTTGAAGAGCACTATTTGGAAAAGCTGGTGTTAACGGTAGGAGACACAGCACGGATGTTGGATTGGGATAATGGGGGAGTCGAGCCTGTAAATGACATCAGGAGAGGCGAGCTGCAAGCACTAAGTCGTCGGTACTTACTTCGACTCTTTTCGCCTTATGTCCTAGTTAGTCAAGTATGTTATCCACTTTGTGGCTTCAGAATGTCTGTGATTGGGTATCTGTAAGGACCGTTTTGGCGAGGAACAACTTTCTCCAGGTGTCGGACATATTTGCTTTTGATGAATCAGTTGACATGACACTTGATATTTCCAATTCAGGATTTCGTTTGGTCATAGTGGCCCTTAGTTCTTTTATAATGGTTTGTTCAACATCCAAGTTGCTTACGCGTTGTTCCAATTGCAGATTGCAAGGGATTGCTACAGCAATTTCTAGACTACCAACATATCGTCGCCACTACAAGCGGTTTATCAAGAATTTGCTTCTATATGCTTTAGATCGATTCAATACTGATACCTCTTCTAGTTCATCAGACGAATCTCTAAGATTTGATCGGACTCCTGAAAGTAGTGGTTCAGGTTCATTGCAAAATATCGCAGTGGATAATAATATTGTTTAGGAGCCAGGTGTAGAAACTTACTGTAGGAAACCTGTACATGAATTTTTTGGCAGCCACCTGTATGCACAACGATGGTAGGAAGATAATTGGCCCTAATCCTTGAAAGGCTCCACGGAGCCTGAGTTTAGTAGATTGCACTCTGCATATGCTTTTCCCTTAAACCAGCTTAGTGAACGAGGTCAACCTCTGATTAGAGGTTGCAGAGTATGCGTGATTGTAAATGCGCTCATAACCTTGTAGAACAATTTTGTGAGATTTCATTAACACTTAAGCCAATCCTTATCTCAATCCATTCCTATTGTATTGTGATATTCACAATGGGTGTCTCCTTACATGGCCTTGTGATGCTAGCCCTTAAAAACTCCAAACCTGTTTGTGGTCATTAGAAGCTTGAGTTCTCTCACTCATTAACAAAGTGGGCTGTCTTAAGATTGCGGCGAAGATTTTATTGCAACAAGATTTAATTTGTCTGACCACTCTCCCTCAAATATCTATGCTTTCCATAAAGAATGTGTGCATTGTATCAGTTGTGCAGATGATTTCTGTTCCATTCCTATTAACCATTATGGATGTTAGTGCTTCTAAGTGTATTACAGTGTTTTTAGCATATTCACAGGTTACAAACACCATAATATGTAACCTCTTTAATTCTTTTTAATCTTATTTTCATCATATTTTTAAATAATAATAATAATAATAAAATATACAAATTGAATTTGGATTGTGTGTTTATGTAAGTGTTAACATTTTATCATGAAAATGTTGTAATGATTTTAGAAAACAACAATTTCAAGCTTTGACATTTTTATATTCTTACATTAGTTATATAATAAATTGATATAAATTTAGGGAATTGATATTTCTACCCAAAGTTTTATTATTTCCACCCAGTATCATGTTGCACCCACCACATTGATGTTATTATTTTGTGACTTATTCAAAAGAAATTTTGCTTTTATTAATGTCCCAATAGGGCAGTCTTTTGTCTTTGTTTACAATAGAATCCAATATTGATGGGGATTGTTTTTGGCAACAAGGTCTAACAGTGGTGCCCTCACAACAACTCACTAGGCAAGGGGCTCAAGAGAGCATAGATTTTTCTTTTAAAATGCCCAAGTAAAGTTGTTGTTGAAATGCAACAAGTCACAAACCATAACAACAACAACAACTACAACAGTTTGGTGGGTGCAAAACAATGCTAGGTGAAAATAGTAAAACTTTGGATGGAAATATCAATTCTCTAAATTTATTATCCATATATTAAAGTTGAATTCATTCATCCAAGTTTTTATTCCTTTATGATGTATAAAATAAATATTTACATATTTATAATCTATTTTTATATCTATATCTATATATGTACTTATAAGAATCAATTGTTTATATGAATTTAAAATTGATTTAAAAATAATTACCAAATATTCAACAAAAATAATTTCCTCTCTAATTTTCTTATTATTATTGTGCAATATGTAGAAAGTACAAAAAAATGCATTTCAATTTTAAAACTATTTTTAAAAATAACTTATCTTTTTTGTATATATCTATTTGTTTTTAAATCAATTGGCTTAATAAAATTGGAGTAATTAGTTGTAATTTTATATTTAATAAAATTTAGTCAAATTTATAAATTTTATTTACTAAATATGCCTTGTATATGATCATACTTAAATTTGAACTAGTTTTTGGCCAGAAAAGATCATAAACTTACATGTTCAAATATGATACACAGTTATATACATATCTACATAAACAAATAGAAAGTTTAAAACTAAAAAACTAAACTAGTACAAAAAATATACTCATCTTGTTTGAGATGTATTGACCTCATAATTTTGCATTTCTAAAAAATATATATATATATATAACTACATCCATACTTACGATTTGAATACGATTTATATATACATGTGTATACATTTATCATTATTCTCTTCACCGAAATCATGTGTTTTTATAAGTTTTTAAGCATAAAATTCTTTCGCCTTACTCTCTTTGATCAACCCATACAAAGCCATTTGATTGAATTATTCCCGTTTGCATTCACACTGGAACACAAGCCTGAAATCCTAAAATCATACCGACATCGTCGGCCATGTGAGCTTCGTCTCAAGTAGAACCGGATTGTCATGAATTGCTACAGTCTACTTTATTGCAACTAGTTTTACAAGGCGAGACGAATTTGCAGTAGCAGCTGCGAAGAGCTCGAAATACTCTTTACAAATCACCGAAGGGCTTCAGAATTCACATTTTGGCAAAGAGCACATTTTCCAGCGGGGACAATGGATCACACTGCACTTTGATGCAGATCTCTATCAAGTTGGTGTGAGCTTCAGAGCGATCGAAGAAAGATAGCAACGAAGCTCACTCGCAATGTCCGTTGAAGCCCATGGAGCAGCATCATCAACGGCGGAGACCAATGAGTTCATTTGCGTATGACGCTCTCAAATCTCACCATGATCTATTGACGCCGCCTCCCGAGCTCGAACTTTTCGAAAAGCCTCTTCGATGATCGTCGATTTGAATCCCACCTTCACCGACGTCACATGCTCTTGCCGGAGCAGCGTATTGCCTTCCGGATGCTCGACAGCTTCTAAAAATATCTGGCATATATACAGTGTCAATTTAGATTTGCATGTGTAAATTCGACAGATGTATCATGTTGGCTGTGAGGTTTTTGCTTTTTTAGCCACGTCGAGGTGAACTTTTATTTTCAGGACCGACACATGAAGTGTTTTGAAATGAATGATGATGCATCGATGGAGCGAATAATCGGATGAACAGAGGATTGTTATCGCCGTTGACAGTCTTCGCTGCCGGATTCATGTAGCTCCTTCACTGCCAGGCCCCCGTTGCCTCTGCGTTTGCGCCATTGCCAGCCTCTTGCTGCGCATCCCTTCGCCTTGCCAATCATGGTATGTCCTTCTTTGCTCTTAGATGTCTTTTTGGTGCTGTTTGTATTGTGTCTCCCGTATCGTATATTATGTGGGTCTTTGGCAGGTTTTAGGGTTTATGGGGCTGTAACTGATGCTGGCTTTGTGGTGGCGGGTGTGAGCAGTCCCTCATCGCGGGCGAGGATTTTCAACACATTCTTCGTGTATTGAACACAAACGTCGATGGACGTCAGAAGATCATGTTTGCTCTGACCTCCATTAAGGGAGTTGGGCGTCGTTTTGCCAACTTGGTGTGCAAGAAGGCCGATGTTGATATGAGCAAGAGGTGCTTGCGATACGCTTCCTTCAGCATTTTACACTGGAATACTTTTTCATGTTCACTAACCTCGTTGATTTTTCATGTTGCTGGGTTTACATTGATAGTTATCAGATCGAGATTGCGGGAGTAAATTTTGTCTAGGAATTTAGGTTTCTAGCCTTTTAGCTTTGTCTGAGTGACAGTGGCCCTACGTTGAACAAGTTCATCGTTCTCATTTGGTTGTATGCAATGTCATTAGGGCCGGTGAGTTGTCTGCCGCTGAGCTTGAGAACTTGATGGTGATTGTCGCCAATCCTCGCCAGTTCAAAATTCCAGATTGGTTTCTGAATAGAAAGAAAGACCACAAGGATGGTCGCTTTTCTCAGGTTGTATCCAACGCCTTGGACATGAAGCTGAGGGACGATCTTGAGCGTTTGAAGAAGATCAGGTGCGGATTGTACTTCCTTCTATTGATTGGCATCTGTACCTGATACAAATTTCACAAGCTATGCGAGTTCAATCTCTCCCTAAATGTCAATATTCAACGGCAGTGTGCAGATTTTAGGTTTAGCATTGGTACGACCACGAATTCCCTTCGGTTTTGAGCCTTTGCAGAGATTTGCACATGTCTACGTAATGAGTGACTGCGGTTTCACGTAGTCTCACCATAGTTGCTTCATGTGGTGATGCAGGAACCACCGTGGTCTTCGTCATTACTGGGGACTTCGTGTTCGAGGCCAACACACCAAGACAACCGGGCGACGTGGAAAAACCGTTGGTGTGTCGAAGAAGAGATAGAGCGTTTCCCCATGCGCCACTCTACAGGGTCCTTGTTATCAGTACCTGAACTGTGTAGGTGTGACAACTCAGATCTTCAGTTAATATTTCATCCTGTGGTACATCCTTGAGATCTTCACTTTGAGAAACATCTTGGTTCATAATGCTTCCCAGAAGCTTTTGTTAGAGAATGTAAAGTATCTCAATCGAATTGAAATATAGTATCAAATTGGTGGTAGCTGAAGTCCTATAATATTCATCACAGTGGATGTTGGATTTCTATCGACGAAACTACTGTCATCCCCAATGTAGTTATTAGAAAATGGCCTGAGGACATTGGACAGTGGAGCATGGGCCTTGAGGGTATTGCTTGGAGGACCTGAAGCATTTGCATCAGAAAGCTTTAAATTTACAAGGTTCCATCGATGGATCAGATATTCATTGATTGAACTAGCTTCAGAACAAAACCGTGTTAAAACATACAAGAAGTATCGTTTTTGTACGTGGTTCTTGTGTAGTTTGTTCTTGAGCTTAAGAACTTTGTTATTTTCGACACATGCCTAAACGCATCCAATTCATTTTGTTTAAAATTTAACAAAACAATCATCAAATAAAATCAATGTGAACTAAAGCAGAGTGAATCAGTGGAATGACATGTTCTAACCGCTGATCAAACTGGTTTGTGAAAATGTCGATGCTAATGAAGCAAACTTCTGATTATGAATGAAGTTCAAAGTAATAATTGAAACAAGCCAGCATGGCCTTGTTGAGCTGGTTAGACAGGATACCTCCTAGGTTGGTACATGTGGATGTACACCCCATATGTTATTCTTCATTGGTGTTGTTGTAATGCCCAGCTTGAACACCCACAAGATCTAAGGATGCCGTTACCTGCATGATTTCGGCTTTTGACTTGTGGAGTCTCCGAATTCAGCCTCCAGTCACCACACAGTAGCTGCTCTACC
Organism: Physcomitrellopsis africana; assembly: GCA_036785485.1. Taxonomy (NCBI): domain Eukaryota; kingdom Viridiplantae; phylum Streptophyta; class Bryopsida; order Funariales; family Funariaceae; genus Physcomitrellopsis; species Physcomitrellopsis africana. The sequence goes on along the minus strand of JAWRVF010000073.1, from coordinate 713,532 downwards.
AATGAGTGTTGCTCTTGCACGGGGAGATTTGAAGAGTGGAACATTTTGCTACGCCCACCTATGCTAGCAATGACTGAATGGGATGTTTCCAATGGCGAATTAGGAACGTGCGGTCCACTGTATGCATTTGCTGTTATTCATTTCCGGCTTTCCTGCAACAGTGCATTGCTTGCAGTGGATGGCTTTCATGCATGCAATAAATGTTTGTTCATTGTATGTGGGACAGGGAAAAGTCAATCCTAGATTAGTCCTTCCTAGCACTGGATTTTTTTGGTTTGCACTTCAATTGGCTTAGCTATAGCATATTCTTGCCTCTATTAATTGACAAAAAAAAATTGAAGTTTTTTTTAAAAAAACATTCAATACAAAAACACAGTATATCCAATGCATTGATAAATGGGTACATTACAAAAAGAGTATTTAAATCCTAATACCCATGGCAAGGCATAAATAAGTACAACATAACAACTTACAATATAAGGAAACTAATCTTCTATTGTTTTATGTATCATTTAGACCACTTTGTGGCACTCTAAAGTTCCACTTAATTGTTAGCTCAAATCTTAATCTAATCAAATGTCTAGTCATCTCAAATTTATCCTATTTTTTGAAGAAACTTATTTCATATTTAGGATATTTTTTAAATTTTTTTGGTGGTAGTCTCAAAACATGTGAGGAATAATTTGAGGTTTTTGAGGTGTGCATAAAGTATAGTGGGTATCAATATTTGAGTTGACTTATTCTCCTTGCATATTAACAACCACTTGTTTAAGTGAAATTAGCCATTTAAGCATTACTTCTTTGTAGGCTCAAGTTTTAGACGATATATTGTCCTATTTAAATAAGAAGTTTGATTCTAATAAGAAACTCTATTTATTTGTCAATAGATTCATTTCATGAATATTATATTAAAGTAAAATCTTTTCTAGTTTGGTTGAATATATCATAAATTTCTTTCTAATAGATTAAAAATTACAAATTAGATAAAAAGTGAGATCATATATTGGGCTATAGAAAAAATTGATGCACTCTATAACCTTTTTAATAGAGATTGTTTGAGGAGCAATCTTAAAAATTGTTAAAAAGTCATCCACTTGATTTTTTATTTCTAATGGTATGTTGGTTTTATTGATTACGTAATATATTTTGATCATAATAAAATATTCTTGATTAGATGCTAATTTTATATAATTTAAATTTGATAAATTAGAGTCAGAAAAATCATATATCTTCTTCAACTTTTAAATATTGAGTAAGTAATTGGAAGACTACTAATGTTACTTTGTTATTTTTTAAGGTAAAAAGATTGATCCAATTTTAAAATTGAAATAGAGAACTTCCATATTTGATTATCACTTATTATTTTTTAGGGAAGTAATATTAAAATTATATGCCATGAGATTATATTTAAGTCTTACTTTATTCAAAAGAAGAAATTAAGATTAATCCACAAATAAATTTTTATTCTTTGTAAACTACAACAATAGAATATAGTCACTTCTTTAGATTTTAAATAAGTGTTAATAAGTGGAAATTATAAATCTAACCATAAAAATCTATTTTACATTTTTTGGAAAGAAGTAAGAAGATTGAAATGTATATAAGATATTATTAATATCCAAACTCTATCAATTTTATTTATAGTTTTTAAATATATATTTTATTTATATTTAGAAATTAATATCCAAGCATAATATAATAATTATTAACCAATTACTTTTGATTTGGCATACATTATTTTGTATATGTTAAAGGCATACACTTCGGAGATTCATAGAATCTTTTAGAATATTCTAAAAGCTTCATAATTGGTGAAAGTTGGTTGAGAAGTTTCTCAATTAGTGGAAGAAACTCAAGAAGCTTCCCAATTAGTGGAAGAAGCTCAAATAGCTTCCCAGTTAGTGGAAGGAACTTAAGAAGCTTCCTAGTTGGTAGAAGTTGTTCAAGAAGCTTCTTAGTTTGATGGAAGCCACTTAGGAAGCATCATAGACATGAGTATATATAGGAGTCGAGGCTGAAGAGTTCTTCAATCTTGACAATGAATTTTTTTGAGTTCTAACTCACTTTTCTTGGTGTTGTTCATGTACTCATCTATTTAATTTGAGTTCTTGTTGGTTTCTACTGGAAACCTTATCTTGGTTTTAAATCTCTTGTTTTATATTCTTGTATCCCTGACAATTTGTCGAGACTAACCTCATCTATAATATCAGAGTTGAATCTTTCTTGTTAGAGAGTGGATTACCCCTCTATTCAAAGATATACCAAGGCTTTAGAAGTTGCAAATTATCCTCCTCTAAACTAATATTTTTTTTATTACAATATTGGAACCTTGTCCCTTTGAAAGAGTGAATTACCCCTCTCTTTGAGGATCTCAAAGTGTTTTAGAGGTTGCGGATTATCCTCCTTTAAACCAATATTACCTTCTTACATAGAGGAAAATAATTGATGATTGCATTATATACAACATTGAACAATTTCATAAGAAAATATAACAAAAATGAATCATAACATTGTAGAAATTCACTATTGAAAGTCTCATAATAATAATTCATGCATACTACATAATCGAGTCCATTCCACATACAATTCTGATTTTGTATGATTTTGTATATAAGTGATATACCTCCAAATGGATCGCATCTACAATATTGGCTACAATCACAAGATTATTCTTTCATCTAAGCAACCACCCCCACCTTTCTATTCTCTCACAAAAAATAAAGTGGACCAAAAAGTGCAGATTTTGTGCACATAATTTTGCAAGAAGAAGTTACCAATCTCTAGAATACTAGACTAACTCAAGGAGATTTAGATACCTCTAAACTCTACACCACGATATCAGTAATAAATTAAACTACTTGATACATCTTTGCAGCAGACGCAAATTGCGTGTATGAGAAATTGGAAACAAATGCCCTATTGTAAAACTTGTAGGAGGAAAGGTCTCCGATACCTGGCAGAAATATGAATAACAAATCTAAAGGGGTTCACATTTCAGCTGTAAGCTCACCATCTTATTTACTGGTCCCAACAAATCCCCGACTCCTTTGAGCAAAGATTCTGAAGAGGTTCCCTGAAGACCTGCAACGTTTCTCAAAATGAATGCTGCAATGATAATCGAGATTGTTGACAAATTCCAGAATCTGACCCTAAGGCATCTCTGGTGTAGAATGAAGCTAAAATCATGCTTTGATCTCTCCTCATCACCAGGATTGCAATCCCCCGTATATTGGAGTAGAAAATATATGTTAGACCGCAACATTCATACATAGTGATCACCATCCGATGTCGTGGAGAGAAGACAAAGTGCCGAAGATTCCAAATATGATGCCACTGATTATGAGGAACCAGTCGAGGCTCCGTGGCAGCACCGACAATGAATCTCCAAAAACTCGGAGGTGCATCCATCCCGGCAACACAAATGACAGCACGCAGCAGACGCTGCTTCCCACCAGTGACAGGAAGTTGCCGAAGTGTGGAACCGAAACTGCAATCCACGCAGTGCATAGCACAATGAAGGTTCGAAGAAACTGGCTTGAGCGGCCCTGCAATGACAGGCGGCGCTCGGCTACTTCGTAAACTGGGTGCATCATCACGGGATATGTGAAGATCAGGCCCATGCAAAGGCATACTTTCACAACCACTGTCTGCCATGAGTTTCCGAGATTGAGGGTGACAATATCTTTAGTGTAGTCACCGAACGTGAGGTAGCCGAGGAGACCGAACATACTGTATAGGAACGTGATAAGGCACATGGCAGCAGCTAAGATTCGTGCAAACTTTGGCCGTTCCTGAAATTCTGATTCCAATGGGAGCACCAGGCTGATACCTTCAACGGCATAAATGGCCACTCCGATAGTGAAAAGGAGGTTCCTCAGACCTGTGAACGCTACGACGTGCTCTCCCTGGTCAGTCAAAATGGCTTCAAACTCAGTGGTCATCACCACTGCCATGGCTGCGACGTTCACAATGTCAGCGAACATGCTAAAGGGTGCGAGGCGTGTGAGCGACCGGATGTACGCGAGAAGAACCTGCAAAGGAAAGACAATCCATATATACACCTCTTTCGTCTTCCAATTCAATCCCAGAAAATCCATGCCATAGTCGCTTGCGAGTGTTCCGCTCGGGCCTCCATGCAGTGATGAAGTGAGAAAGTTTGCTCTAGCAAATACTGAAGCCAGATTCTCACCGATGAAGATGAGATATGCAACACAGAACCCTACCTGGCTGACCACGATCATGGCGTCCACTGAGGCTTGTCCAGCCGTTCCAAGGGTGTGACGCCCAAGCTCACTGTACGTGTTGACGCTGTCAACGATTCCCTCTCTCTCGAGGTGTCGTCGGCACCACACCAGAAGCATCATGCAGTAATACATTGTTGCGGATGTTCCTGCCAAGATGAGCAACCCCTGGAGCCATCCTGATTGCTTGAAAGCGTAAGGTAACCCTAATACCCCTGCTCCCACTACCGTGATCACAATGTTGAAGAAAGTCTTGCATGAGGAGGAAAGAGGTCGATGATGCACGTTTCCGAGAGGATGAAGAGGGATTGACTCATCAGGCTTCACCGAGTTTCCACTATCCTTCGACAAGTCACTACCTACCCCCATGATGCTGAGCAAACTTCCTACACAAGAGCGATTTTGCTATGCACTGGAACTGCTCTCAGGGTTTAACCCTCGCAGTAGACTTCACAGGATTCTCTCACAATAAAACCGTTGGGGCACCATGAACCTTGTCCTGCACAAATCATGAACGCCATTTCAGTCGAATATCTTATCACAAACACAACGACGCGAGTAGTTAGTAGCCTGATTGGGGAGAAGCACCTGCTACTCCTGACATGAGAAACTTCATGATTCTGCTGAGAAAACTTTATCATAATGTACGCTTGTTAAGTCAGCAAAATGAAAGACTCAATCCGCATCCACGCGATTTACGACTTAAATACTTCCTCACGTCCAGAAGTGGCTTTGTTGCGAGACTCTGCGGATAAGAACCTTAAAAAGAGAACATAGGACTTGCGATGACGAAGGTTGTGAAGCCAGGCTTTTCAACTTAGTTTTTTGCTCAAAAAATATTCACGCAGTCAGTTCAACACAGGAATTTTCCTACTTTGCAAAAACTCGTCTTGGTGAATCCTCACGAGCGCATGTAGGAATACCTGAAATGTCAACACTGTACTCTGAACCACTCCATTCTACATAGTATCTCCAAATCCGTCCTGTCAGTCAAATTGCAAGTGCCCTAAAAAAACTGTCAAATTCGCCAGAGGTGACTGTGGAAACTTTGCACGTGGCAATCGTCCCAAAGACCTCAAACATTGTGCCACAGAGCAAAGATGCCAAACCTCTGAGTACGACAACCATGATACGATGCCTCGTCATGGCAAGCCCGTCCGTCACTAAGGAAAAGCTGGCAGACCTAACAGAACGCAGTCAAGACAAGATCCGATTCACAATCATCATCGGTTCTCTTGTCTTCCTAATCCCTTCCAAGCATGCAAAATTTGAGACTCACCACTTAACACATGACTCCAAACCCACTCATGGGAGTCGGAATGAACCCACCATCTCCCCGGAATCGAATCGAGAAGGAAATGCCCTGCAATGGAGTCACCGACCTTCCGAATCAAAAAAGCCTCCAAACTACCATCAAGAGCCTCCCACCACAATTCTCGCAAGTGCCCAACACAGTACATTTATGATTACACCAAATCAAAGCTCGCATGATCCTGACAAACCAATCGGAAAACGAGGAAACGACCGTATTAAAATCCCGCCACGCATCACTAAAATCGACACAACCCCATGCTCATTCTCTCCCTGCCAGCGAAACTTGGACCGCTTCGCACGCCGCCTGCCCAACATCTACTGGACTTAACCAAAACCGGAAATTCAGGCTGCCGTGACATGCTTATGTGGCACGGTGACTTGCCCTGCTGGCACGTCCATCTCCTGTGGTGGCACACGACTGGTCCAAAACGTTGGAGCCAATGACGTGCGACGTGAGGGTAACATTACCTTTTGCTTTAACAACAATGCTAACGATTCATTCCTTTTGAGCTTTATAAGTTGGGTTCCTTTTATGACGTCTGTGTAGTGATGTCGTTCTCCCTTTCTGCTAAATATGTTGTCTATTGTACAAGGATTGGCAAATACGAAATTAGATATATGTTTTTTTTATTTTTAGTTTTTTCATATACGAAATAATAATGCATGAATAATTTTTCGACATCAGCGGACCAAGAAAAGATGCTTGCAATGTGTGCACGAGATGCATCATGGTGATTATAATATTAGACTATGAAAAGTTTATGTAAGTATATAGTGGTGGTAAATAGGTAGGCACTAGAAAAGAGATTAGTACTTAAGCAATGTTTCCATTTTGGAGGCTCTTAAATCCAAAAAAACTATCCCAGGTCATAGTTTTATTACTTGTTGTTAATTTATTCTGTTAGTAAAAGCATTCACAAGTTTTTTAAGAACACCTTTTTGAAAAATAAGAATAATAATTTGATATTATATAAATATATATATGAATGAAAAGAATTAACTCATTCCTTTGATTTTGATGAATGATATTGGTGAACAAATAATTAAGGATTTGAACTTTACATATTATGTGTTCAATTATTTGCACAAAATATAGTATAATTGAAATGAAATATTTTAACCTGAAGAGTTATTTATTTAACTAATTTATATTTTAAATAATAAATTTTAGTAAGAATATATACTTTATTTAATTTTTCATAAACATAGATATAAATAAATAAAGCTAAATTCTTAAATGTATTATTAAATAATGTTATTGTAATGATGTTCTACATCAAAACATATTTTACAACATAAATTTTTTATATATTAATATTATTTTATTAAATTCTAAAAGCAATCTGTATTCTTTATGAAACATATCTATCATGTTTAGGTATAAAACATTGATTTTATTTCTAAACAATGTTCAAAGATGATCACATCTCCAAAAGTTACCAATTTATTGTTTATCTTAAGTACTTTGATTTCTTTGTACTTAAAAATACAAATTCCTCTACTTTTATTTATTATATATATATATATATATATAGATTTCTTTTTTCTTTTTTGTAAATAAGTATGTTGAGTAGTAATAAATAATATTAATATTCTTAATGCTTCTTAATATGTAACTTCTTACACACACATGTAAAATAAAATTTGTTTCTGAAACTTTAGATTGTTGATAAATTTATATATTGATTTTTATATATTTGATAATAATAAATTATTAAGTTCTAATTTTTTAAGATCATATTTTATTTCATAGATATTTTTAAAATAATATATATATGTTATGTATTTCTACTAATATAATTATCATATGTAATAACTATTATGATAGGGAATGCATTAACTTTAAGATAGCAACCTCTTAAATATTTTAAAATTAGAACTATATTCAACTTTTTTACTTATATATTTCTACCATTAGTTTACTTTCTACCACCTAAATCTATTGAAAGACTACAATACAATTCTACTTATTTTCATATCAAATAAATTATTCTATAACTTTTTAAAAATTTATAATATAGTTGTTTTATCTCTTCACTAATTTAATCTAAATGTGCAGCCAAAATTTTATGTTATGATTTTTAATTCTCAAACAATGTATTCTATTTTATTACCAAATATCAATACAAATGTATACTTTGAATAATATTAAGTGAATAAATTTTTGATGTCTCTTCAATAGAAACATATCATAACTTTTTTTGATATTTTTGATATTTTTTTTGATTTTTTGTATTTTTTAAAATATTTAAAATTTAAATTTTTTGAATTAAATTTTTTTGAATTTAATCTTAATTTAAGATTTTGAATCTACATATATGCATCCTATTTTTCTGTGTTTTAGTTTTGTCTTTTAAATAAATTCTTCAAATTTTATTAATATTTTGAAACTTCTTCAAAATTCCTTGTAAAGATTTGTACAAAATATCTTGTTATTTAAAAAATAAAATAAAATCTTAATTATCAAATTACTAGAAGCTTAACTGATAAAAATTTTTATTCTTCATAAACATAACATTATAAAATGATTAAAATAGAGGTTGTTCTTAAACTTTGTTGACTAATTTATTTAATATTATTACATACTTTTTGCTTAAGAGTAATTCTTGTCTTTTAGCACAATCATTCAATTAGCTTAACATAATTTAATGAAAACATTAATCTTAACTTTAGTGCCCATATTATACAAAAAAATATAAAATAATGCACATTATATATGCATATGATAATATAAGAAGTAGAAAAATAGAATATGTCATTAAAGAATTTGAAAATCCATGCATAAAAATTCTAACCAATTGTCATGCACAAAGTGTGTCAAAAGAACTCAAGCCCACACTAACCTCATTTTATCCTGCTTATAGACAATATATAAAAAATAATTATTTTATTAGGAAAATCCATAAAATAAATAAAGAGAGAGAGAATAAATTGAAGCTGGGGCAAGAACCTCAACTATGTGTGCGTTCCAAAACAGAGCAACTTCAAAATGGACTAGAGAGGAGGAGGCACCGTTCACACGTCGAGCGGGGAGGGACCGGGGACCGGGCCAGGGATCGCGGGCGATGCAGCCCGACCCGGCCGGGGATCTATCCCCGGAGAGGGGGCGGAGTTTGGTGAGCATTTTCGTGAGAGCGTGAGAGCTCTCGCCATTGCCGTCGTCGTCGTCATCGGCTCCCTCGCATCTCTCATCTCAGCGCACGAGCACATTCTTCCTCTCTCTCTTTGCAACTTGCCTCCACCTCCACCTTCTCGCTACAGATCTACAACACCCATCTCTCTCCCTTCCTGCCTCCCTTTTCCCCCTCCTCTTGCCCCGCCTCTGCACGATCCGTGCACCATCAGGTATGTGCACTGTTTCTGTTCTCCCTCCTTCGTCGTCGTCTTTTTCCTCTTCTCTACCCCTTCAATACTCGTCAACCGTCTCTATTAGTCTAGGGTTTAGTGTTATTCTTTCTGCGTTGCTACATTGCAATGTGGCCCCTTTCCGCTCTGTTTCATACATCGAAGCTGCTGGTATGCTTGAAATTAAATGTGGGTTGCGCGTGGTCGTCTGTTTGAGATCGTCTATATTGATTTTTGCTGGATGCGAACTGTTGCTAGATTCGGGGAGGTTGTCTTTGTGTCCATCTGCTCCGCGGCTGCTTGATCGCGAACCTGGGCGAGATTTTGAGTGGAATGAGTGCGCAGCTTCTCTTGGTGTGAAGTTACCATCGTGCAGATATGCGGAACGTGTGTTTTTCGGATGGAGGCTGGAGATTCTTCAATGCAGCATTTAGTGGATGAATGAAATATTTCATGGCAGAACTTAGTCATGTGGGCTAGTTTGGACATTGTTGGGCTTTGTGAGAGGCAACAAAATTCTGTTTTCTTCTATCCTATAAGAGAGCTGTATATAGTGGAAGTTCGGTTTTAAACATTAAATGCGTTTGTCAGGCGAGTTCTGGAGAGGCATGATTTAAAATTCCAGCTTGATACGGTAGCTGCAGCTGTTCACCTGAATTTGAACTTGCTGAGATCAAGATGGCAATGCAAGTGTATGAATAGAGACCTTTAGTGTGATGCTGGATGCATTGCTGACAGGTTATGAAAGAGAAATTATGGTGTTTGTTCGTTTAGTCGTGGTTCCCATCACATTGTAAGTTTTTTTTGATGTTTTCTTCAACTCGATGCAGGAACCTGGTGTGGACTGCAGCTAAAATCTGCCAGAATTAAGGGAGGTGAACCGGTGCTATGAGACCTACACGCGTGGCTGTATTGTAGAAGTGGAATCAATATGGTCCTTGAAGACCATAATTATGGAAGGGTCATGATTTGAGATAAATTGCAAGGGTGAGATTCTAGCAAGGAACAGATGTCAAGTAGGTGGTCATCATGAAATGGATTGAGCGTTTCAAAGAAAAAGTCAGTCAGACCACGTTCTCTCCAACAAGCCCACGGGCAAGGTTATCTCATCAGTATTCTGAAGATGGAACTCCTAGAACCAGGTATTAGTTGGCCAATTTTTGTACTCTCTGAACTGATCTCATCATCAGAGTGTGAATTTTGATCACCTTGAGATGTTAAAAAATAAATTTGAAGACTCTATAATTTCTGCTCGATAATTTCTGACTATTGATTCTGCACAATTTTAGTCTGCTTTCTTGGGCTCAATAATATGATGACAATTCCAGATTTTACTCCTACAACTGATACATTAATTGGCCTCTTGCCTCTACTTTGGATATGCGTATTCTGTATTCACTACATGTTTTCGGATGTGTGTGCAGTCGCAAAGATGTGTTGGAGCAAGATTTTCGATTTGCTTGGGAGGATTTTCGATCATCAGTTACTGATAAGGTAACGGTTCGCCCTTGATTGGGTGTTGGCAGCGCTGGTTGGATGGTTTGAATTTGGTTTACTAATAGTCATTCAATTCTCAATTTGATATTGTTTCATATGCTTGCCTCGAACAGTCGCTAATTGTCATGTCAAAACCACTTGATATACTTGGGATTCTCTGCTGTATTCTTGCTTTCTCTTCATCTTATGAGGACGTCCACGAATATTTCTACATGCTACTCGTTTTGTTGCGTCATGCATATCAACTTTCTTGGTTTCTTTCTGTGTAGGAAAAGGAGAAGGCTTTGGAAGTAGCCGTTAGTCTTTTTTGTAAGGTTGCTCGACAGGGTTCAGACCCAGCTCAACTTGCTCTTTCGTATGTCTCGTCCCGCTCAATTTTCAGTGTTGCATTCTCATTTTTATCACCCATGCACAGACTCTATACACACTCTAAGAAGCAAACGTCGACTTGTGCCATGTATAGATGCCCAATTCTTTCAGCGGATTTTTCACTTCCTGGTATTTTCATCGCATTAGTGTTACCAATGATAATGATTGCCATCTCCTCATTCTATACAGGTTGGTGGATGTGCGTACATTTGAATTCGTTTTAGCTCGAGCACTGGTTACAGAAATCAAGAAATTGCGTGAAGATAGTTTAAACGGGCAGCTTCAACCTGACGACATATGGAGTTTCTTTACTGGGTCACATGTCGAGGTACATAAGTTTGGACTACTTCAAATAATGGAGCCTATTTGTTTGTTATTCTTAGAGAAAGGCTGTGTTGTTATTGTTTATGCAAACTTCTGCATTATGACTGCAGGGAAAAGTCATAAATGGTGCAAATCTTCTTTTCGCCTTGGAAGGCCTCGTCTCTCCGGTACGTAACCATTATCTTGTGTATTCCATGTTCCTAAATGTGCTCAGGTTAGAGAAACAGAGCAGTTTGCAGTGTATAATTCACTCCTGAGTTGACAAGAAGATTTCTAGATGTGTGAAGTGAACTGTACGCTATGTGTGCATGCCATATCTTATTATTCTGCTCGTATGTGCAGGAGTTGGACGTCCAACCACTGATCGATGCTGGCCTATTTCCTGCACTTGTCACCGTTTTATGTCGTTTGATAAACTCTTCTGTGTCACCCAGTGATCAGACAATTTCTGGTGATAGTGGTCCGCATTCAACAAACAGTTCCACAGAACCAACCAACACTTTGTCAGCTGAGGATGAAGGGGCTTTTTTTCCTGATTCGACTTCTTCTGTGAAAGCCACGGTTGTTGACACAGAAATAGAGGATGTGTCTACTACACGAGCTAAAGAAGCTGCGGACACAGCTTCTCTACACTCAGTTGATTCCGAGTGGCGGAGTAACGATGAAGACCTTTCATCGACAGAAACAGTTGTGGGAGAACCTGTTTTGATTTCTGGTACAGAAGGGGTAGAGAATGAAACTTCTGGTCTAATCGACTTGACTTCCCTGAATCAGCAGCCCACACACAAAAAAGATGAAGTTGCAGCTAGTGTGCTGGAGGAGGTGCCAATAAAGGACAGACGAGCTTTGGTACACATTTACAACGCCTTTTCGTAGTTACTCATTTATTTGTCTGCGTTTTCGTGTTTGTGACAGTGTGCAAGAGTTCGCTTGTTGTATCTTGTTTTGGTAGAAAGGATTAAAACAGACTACCTGATACTGCAACTATTGGGTTGACTCGTGAGTTATGTTTTGTCATGGTGCTATGATGAGCACAGGTGGAAGCTAGTGTTATCCATATTTTGAAAGCGATGGCACAACATGCTGGTGCAGCCCAAAGTCTTTTGGAAGATGATTCACTTAAGTTACTGTTTCACACTGTGGCCATGGGGGCTTTTAGAAGAACGGAAGGAATTTCTGAGCCTGCGGACTTTCAGGGCATCTTCCCTCCACACTTGGCACAGCTTCACCGTCATGCCACGATGGTTCGCTATTCTCTCCATATTGTTTTTTACTTTGTAATTTTCATTATTGATGGCACTGAGTGCTGGGAATCTTGTTGGCCCTTATTGGATATGACCTGTGGGACATCAATACCACGTCAGGTTTGTTTTCTTAATCTCACTGAAGAACGTGCTTCTTCAGGATCTATAATTTTTTGGTTGTTTTGCAGATTCTTGAGGGCGCATTACTGAGCGATAATGGAAGCACCGCTCAGTACATTCGAACCCATGAACTGGTTTGTATATAATTTCAAAGAATTGTCTTTAACTTTTCGTACTGGTGATGCTTAACTGTCCTGATGTGTTGCTTTCTGCTTAGTTTGACTGATTCTGTGGTTGATATGGATGTCCTTGTGAGCAGATTGAAATGCTACTGTCACCTGTTAACAAGTTTCTGCTTAAATGCAACGGTGATGCAAGCTACACTGTTGGTGTCGTCTCTTTAATTCTCAAATGCATGCAGATCTCGTCTCGTGCAGGTACATGAAATTTAGATGTTACTCTTTCATTCTAATTAGCCTGAAGTTTCTAGTTGCTTTTCTTTGCTTACTTTTCTGTATCATATAAGAACATTCTGTACATGGTGTAAACTGAACTTCAATTGATCGCAGAGTCTCGTGGAATACGCTTGAAAGACGATTTTCGGAAAGGAAAAGGTTACTCTTGCTTGGTACAACTAGCATTGCGATTGACTGCTTCGCCGGAAAATAAAGAGTATTCAGAATCATCCATCATGAATCGCGATTGTATGCTCTCAAATACTTCATGTGGTCAAGTTTCCGATGATCACCAAACAGAGGTCGGTGGTGAATGTAGTGAGACCTTGTCGCCTTTGTTGATACGTCTTCTGGACATACTAGTTGATTTTGCACAAACAGGTGCTAGAGCACCACACCGCTCATTATCGGGCATTGGTGGGCGTTCTGGACGCCTAGCTTCCATCAAACCAGTGCGAACTCTATTTGAAGGAATTGGTTCAGCAGCCATTTCGGATCCCCGCGAACCTGATTTAGAGGGTAGAATAAGGGATATTGAAATAGTTCAGACATTCCAGGATATTTTCCTCAAGACAGGAAATACTATTCTGCAGCTTGAAATACTAGACCGCTTGCTCAGATTATTTGCCAGCCATCCAGACAATTACGTACTTGTACAGGAGTTGCGTACAATGCCTCTCTTCTTACAAAACATGGGCAACTACTCATTGATTCTCCAAAAACGGCTTTTGAAGGTTTTGGAGTACGCAGTTACCGTTGTAAATTGTGTTCCCGAGCAAGAGCTTCTTTCTCTTTGTTATCTTCTCCAGCAACCTTATGAATCAGCTTTGCGCAAAATAGTGTTAACATTTTTCGAGAAACTGTTGTCATTTGATAGGAACTACAAGAAAGTGTTGAGGGAGGTAGGATTGTTGGATTTATTACTTGATGATTTGAGGCGGTGTGGTCTTTCAGAAGTCCCTGCTTTTAAAAATTCTTCTGAGCCTTTAGTTAAATCTCCTTCTCGAGAGCTCTATATCTTTGAAGACATGGTCACTGTTGGGTTAGCCTGGGACTGCCTGCTCTCCCTACTGAAGAAGAGTGAAGGTAATCAAACTGTGTTTCGGAAGGCGAATGGAGTTGGTTATATCCTCCCTCTTGTAGCTTCAGCTTCTCAACGCAGCGGTGCACTTCGTGTGCTCTCATGCCTTATATGCGAAGATGTCAATCAGGTCAATAATGATTTCCTTTCTCCTTGCTCGAATTCTACTGTATGTCTGGACCACTATCCTTGCACGATATGATGCGTTAATTACAGCATGCTGTGTTTGCTTATGCGAAGATGGATAGAGAGTTCTAATGTTTTAGTGACTCTTAAAATACTCAGGTTCGCAGTAAGAGCGATGGCTAGAGCAGTTATAGTTACATTTTGCTATCCAGTTTCTGGTTATCCTTTTGGTCTTTCTAAGACTTCTGCACGTTTCCAGGCTCACGCAGATGAACTCAAGTCTCTCTTAAAGATTGCCCATAGTGGAATTGTTTACGACCAGAATGGATTACCGATTGTTCTAGACACGGAGGGAAAGGAAGACATATTGTGGGCAGTTTGGCGAATCCTTGGAGCCAACTTTACAACTCGAGTTGTCTTCGGTGATGGGAATGGGTTTGGCCTTCTTCTTTCTGTTTTGGAAGGCATTCAATCACGCCATGAAAATCCCAGTGCGGAGTCAGTTGCTGATGAAGCTGCATTTGTTCCAAATCTTACTGAGCACATGGAAGTTCTAGATGCATTACTGCATGTAGTCACTGTAGGAGCAGCCGAGTATCCTCCGAACCGGAACAAGCTGCATGAGTGCATTTCATCACAAACCTTTAAACGCCTATTGCTGACATCCGGGCTTCTGTGTTCCGAGTTTGAGGAAAAGGTCGCAGAGCGTTTGTTTGATGTAGCACTAGAACGAGTTGTATCTCCTTCGCAAAGTGCTTTGGGCCTTCCAATTTTGTTGCAAGGAGATGGGACTAAGAGCTTTAGGATTCCAGGAGCAGAGAAAGAGTTTCCTGTAAACCCTGGCCAAATAGCGCAGATAGATGTATATAATCCGGGGGCAATCGAAGTTCTTCTGTTTTTTTTACCACAGTTTGCTGCGAAATTGCAGCTTCGTATACTGATCCAGGTCGAGAGAATTGTCAGTAAAAGTCCGTGGAACCAGAATGCGTTAACTTCTGCTGGTAAGCCACATGCGAGAGTCACAAATAACGTGCCAATTGGGATGTATAGCCTGGGAATATATTAAATCTTAAATATCTATTTTTCTAAGGACTCCATAAGGTTGGGAGCATTTGGTATGGAATCTTTGCATGCAAATGCCACTCATTTTGCAGTCTAAGCAAGTTTTTTTTCATAACTTTGAGCGCAGGTTGTCTGGGAGACCTACTAGAGGCGGTTAAGTCGATGATGCAGACAAAGCCTTCCTCTCTCTTATCATACTCTTTGAAGATTGTGGAAGTTCTTGGATCCTTCAGGTACGCATATCAATTCGTGAGCTCTTGAGTGGATATTTTTTGCATGTAGTTTTGGTGTCAGGATTTGCGTTACCATTGGCTTGACCATTTGTTATGACATAGCAGTGCAGGATACCTTCTTTCGGAACAGATCAGATTCATTTAATACGTGTAATTTTTCTTATTTACCTCTGATCTTTCTTCGTATTCGTTTACAAACTTTTCATATCCAACGTACCTTATATTGCATGTCTTTTACACTAAATGAGTGTTCTGTTTCCTTTTTCTCTGTACAGATTATCCTACTCAGAGATGCAAATATTGGGGAGAATCATCTGGTTGAATAGGGACGCGTCTGATGGTAAAATGGGTCAGCGCCTTCTACATATGGTGGAGAGGATGAGCCAATCTTCTCCCTTCTCAAGTGCTAGCCTGTCATTTTCCTCCTTTATTGAGTTTCGTATGTCTCGGATTGGACATGCTTGTATAAGGACTCCTTTAGGGGACCGAACATGGCCTCCTACTGCTGGTTATTCTTTTGTTTGCTGGGCTCGGTTTGAGAAATTAAGCACCCAAAGTGGTCCTAACACAAATGGAGCTGAAGCAACTAAGGAATCGAACCGAAATCGATCCGGATCTTTAGGTTCTGTTTTGCGTATCTTTACGGTTGGAACAGCAGAGGATAAGAGTACTGTTTGTGCAGAGCTCTTCCTGAGTGATTCTGGAGTTTTAACACTCGCTACAAGCCCAACATCTTATGTGTGCTTTAAAGGTGTGCGATTAGAGGAGGGTATTTGGTACCATCTCACCATAGTGCACAATAAACCCAACGCATTGGCAGGGCTTTTTCAGTCTAGTGTTGCACATCTCTATCTGAATGGGAGCCTACGACATACAGGAAAGATTGGTTACTCTGCCTCACCTACTGAAAAGTCATTACAGGTCTGTGATACCTTTCTTAATATGAGATTCCATACATAGTATAATTATGGGTTTACAATAATGTGCTGGTATATATACATCTTTTTACTGTCAAATTATGTCTTTGACTATAAGTGCTCAAACTATAACTGCAGGTCACTATAGGCACTCCACCTTCCTTTTCGGAAGTTTCGCCTCTTACTTGGCAGCTTGGTTCATGCTACTTATTCGAAGAAGTACTCCCTGCTCCGGCAATTTTCTTCATGTATGTGCTTGGCCGTGGTTACCGTGGTCTTTTCCAAGACACTGACTTGTTGCAGTTTATACCTTATGAAGCCTGCGGTGGGGGTAACTTGATGGTTCTAGAAAGCTTAGATACAGAGCTTTTAGCTTCGCTAAGGGCTGAAGGAGTAAGTCAAAACGCTGGAGTGTCTCTATCTGAAGGAAGTGGAGTTATTTGGGACCTTGAAAAGCTTGCCCGGTTTTGGGCTCAGCTTTGTGGTCGTCATCTAATCTTTGCCTATGATGGCTCAAATGCGGAGAATGTAGTACCAGCTGGTGCCATTTCTATGGTGAATTTGGTTGATCCCATGTCGGCAGCGGCCTCTGTTCTTGGAGGTACGCTCTTGCTACAAACAGTTTTATATTCTTATTCTCTTTACTCCAAGTTCGTCATATTTACGTGTCTTGGATGTGATAGGTTTACCAAGACTAGCGCGAATATATGGAGACGTCCACATTTGTACGCCCTGTAACATTGCAGATACTATGCGTAAGGTGGGAGGTGTGGCAGTTGTCCTGGCTATGATAGAGGCTGCTGATACCTGTGAAACGCTGCACCTTGCCCTCTCTGTTTTGGTGTCTATGCTACAGTCAAATCCTCGAAATGCACGTGACATGCAAGCTTGTCGGGGCTACCATCTATTGGCCTTGTTTCTTCATCGAAGGATGGATTGTTTTGAGGCACGAGATCTTGATTTCTTGTTCCGAATTGCATCCTGTGAAGCATCATTTGTCCAGAAGTCACCCCAGACAACAACCACTGCGCCTGAACCCGCTGGCCATTCTAGGAGTTTAAGTGCAGGACTTGATACAGCCCTGAACCTTTTGGGGTTCTCATCTAGGGTTGCAGACGATCAAGCATCTAATTACGGGTCTACCTTGGAGTATCCAGAGAGCCTTGGGATGAATGAATCGATTGGTGGATGTGTGTCTGACATCGATGGTGTCGATCTCCCGCATGAAGATATCGATTGCATAGTCCTTGCTAATCCAGAAATGATGGAACATGTTTTATTAGATTGGACTTTATGGGTAACTGCACCTATCGGTGTTCAATTAGGTCTTCTTGGTTTCATTGAAAGGCTTGTTTCTATGCATCGGTATCGTCTTCATAACTTAACTGTGCTAAGAAAACTCAATCTAGTTCAGCACTTGTTGGTTACCCTGCAGAGAGGGGATGTTGACATTGTGGTTCTAGAGAAGCTGGTGGTGCTGTTGGGCATCATCCTTGAAGATGGATTCTTGCCTTCAGAGCTCAAGTATGTTGCAGATTTTGTTGTGATGACATTTGACCCACCACATGTTGTAAAGGGTGTGTCGGATATTACCCGTGAGTCCATGGGTACACAGGTAGGTTCTCACTCATTGCCTAGTTTAAGTGTAGAACTCTTTTTTATAGCCTAACTGAGGAAGACCACCGATTGTGTGGTTGATTTTCTTTGATTGTCCGTTCTTGTGGTTATTTTGTATCCTGAGGTAACTAGTTGTTAGTGTGTCTATAATGGAGGGGATGCAATTATTACAGGGTGATTGGAGCTCAAATTTTTTTATCATATTTTGCCCATGAAATCTACGTACTCCTTATCATATGACGACCTGATTCTGTGCCTTTTTATGTTTGAGGCAGGTTATTGTAAGAAATTTGCTTCTCGAGATGCTCGTTGAACTTCAAATGACTATTACAGCAGATGACATACTAGATACATGGCATAAAATCGTGTCTTCAAAACTTATCACTTTCTGGTTGGACGAGGCTGTTCATCCTACCAGTATGCGTTGGGTTATGACATTACTTGGTGCATGCCTTTTGCCTTCCCCTACATTTGCTGCCCGCTTTAAAAGCTCAGGTGGCTTCCAAGCCTTGGCTCGTGTTTTGCCAAGCTTTTACGATTGTCCTGAAGTTTACTACATACTCTTCTGCCTCATTTTCGGGAAGTCAGTGTATCCTAGACAACCTGAGGTATAGTCATTCTCCTATACTAGCTTTCCTTAGTAGTGCTCTACTTATCAGAATGCTTCATGTAGAAACTTTGCTTGTGCTGAAGGTTCTTCAGATTCTTTTTTAATAATTTAGAAAAGAAAATAAGAAGAAAAAGAAAAAGATTTTTAGGGACTTCAAGTCAATTCATCTTAACATGCGGGGGTTTATGTTACAGGTTCGTTTACTTGATTTTCATGCTTTGATGCCTGAGGACGGGAGTAAATCAGAGCTTGTTTTTACCGAACTTTTAGACTCCGTCATATCGATGGCGAAGGCAGCATTTGATCGTATGTTGGTACAGTCTGAATCAGCTAAACAAAATGGCGACTTCTCTGGCTTTAATTTTTCTTTTGCCTCTGATCAAGATGGTGGAGAGACACTTCAGGTTGGTGTTCTGTGCCGATTTTGATGCATTACTTTGCTGGTTTTGGCTCTCTCCGTCTCAAATATGTGAACTGTTAGTCACAACGGCGTTTTTTTTGTCAAATCTACGAAGAGTTTTCAAGTAGAAAGGTTTAAGTATTTTTGTTTATGCAATAGCCCAACTGAATATACGTACTTGATTTTAAATGTAGGGTGAGGCTCTTTTAAATAAGACGTATGCGGCTAGGCTTCTGGGAGGCGAACAGGCAGCTCCTGGGATGATTTCATCTCTACTGCGGTTTATGGTTGATTGTGCGAAGATGTGTAAACCTTTCTCGATGGCGTGCCGTCGCTGCGACTTTCTCGAGTCCTGTGTGGATCTCTACTTTGCCTCTCTAAGGTAGCTAATTCACCTATCTTAAATGGATTGCTAAATCTGCTTCATATGAGTGTGAGGGGTTTGTGTTGGACGACATATTTCATAGTTCGTTTTCTTTGAATTGCTCTGATCAGTCGTTGAACAACTGGTTCGGGGTGGTTGTACATCCTGATGGTTTGCTTATCTTTTTATTGGTGAGAACGTGCAAAGTGGTCAGCTATGATTTAACTTCGCAAGGTTTCCATCACGTGCAGGTCTGCTGCCGCAGCACAAGGTGCACACGATTCTAAACGGGACACAAAGCATCAGCCATCGGAGGAAGATTTGATCAGCTTGGAAAAATCATCTGTCGTTGAAATTTCTAATGTTGGAAGAGGAGCTGTTGATGTTTCTGAGCTTACTGCTGTTACAGAATATCCAATAGAGATGACGACAAGAGTGTCACCAAAAAATGCATCCAATAGTGGAAAGTTTGGGGATTCTGCTCAAGAAAGTCATATCTCCTCTATTTCAGGTAATCCCTGAACCTAGCCACGAGCTACTTGGTCTCTCTTATATATTTAAATTTGTGTGAAAGTCCAATGATGGATTGCGTTTAACTATTTTTTATTAGTGCCTTATAGAAAATTCTTTCTATAGCTGCAATTCGCCTAAGTCTACTACTTTGGTGCCTTTGCATATAATTTGTTCACTTGACTGAATGAGTTTCAATACATGATATTGCGCTTCCTGCTTGATTCAAGTACTAAAACGATTTTTCTCATGTCGCGATTTTAGATTCTTCATTTCAACTCTTCCAGATTTTGATTTAATTTTCATGGTTAATGTTCTTATCGTCTTAAGTAGAAGATTTCTGATTTTAGATGTGGATCACTGCAGAGAGTGAAGCTGTAACAGTTGAGTTGGCTACATCACCGACAACTTCAGAACTGTCAAGGATCTCGATGCTCACTCCAAAGCCGGTGAATTCTCCAGTAAAACCATGGCTGACACAGCCCTTAACTTTGAACTTACCTGAAAGTAGGCAAACCACGACACACTCCGCTCCTCCAACGCCACTAAGGTCCACAACGGACCGAATCAGGCACCTTTCTTTCTCAGCATTCTCAACTATTTCTGGCAATCAGAGTGATGCTGAATTCAATTTTAGTGATTTCGGCCCTCCATCTTCTACAAGTATGACGCCCAGCGAAACTTTGAACGCAGGGATCACCCCTCGTTTGCTTTTACAACTGGAAGCTATGGGTGCCGGGGGTGGGCCTTGCGCGGCAGCTGCATCAGCCATATTGGATTTTATTGCAGAGGTGCTGGCAGAAACTTTACTCGAGCAGGCCAAATCAACAAGCGTAATAGAGAGTATTCTTGAAGCTGTGCCCATGTATGTTAGCTCTGATGCAGCTCTTATTTTTCAAGGACTTGTTTTGAGGCGAATAATCAATGATCTTGAGAGGAGGCTTATGCGAGACTCAGAGGAAAACCACAAGAAACTAGATAAGAATAGGTACCTGTCTTGCCTTTCCTCATGCATATGATCATATGTACTTAACTAATGTGTGCTCTTCATATCATTTGTGCTTGTTATATAATATAGATAGATATCTGTTTCTGAGATGTACAACACTTTTTAGCTCTAGCTTTGCTCAAGTAATCCATCGAGACTTCGAGCAATCTATCTGGAAGACTTCGTGCTTGATTGCGAAGATGTATTTTTTAAAGATTGTTTTCGTTCTAAAGTTGATGATTTATACAGGTGGGCTCCCAATCTTGATACGCTGAGTTGGCTGTTGGTCGACCGCGTGTATATGGGTGCATTTGCAGAGCCTGGGGGCCCTCTCAACGTTCTTGAGTATCTTCTCTCAATGCTCCAATTAGCCAACACAGATGGGCGTGTAGAAGATGCAACTCCAATCGCCAAGAGCATGCTGTTCACAAGGAGTGGCGGACGTCAAGCAGAAGCATATGTTCAATCACTTTTGAAGAATACGAACAGGATGCTTATGTTTTGTTTCTTGCCACAATTGATTAACAATCCTATAGAAGAAGACTCTTACACATGGAATGGCAAAAGAATTCCTCGATCTGGCTCAGGCTCTGAGATAATTACGGAAGTTGTTCCAAGATATCCTGAAATAGGTTCTGGGGATGTTGGAGTTACTTACCAAGTTATTCTTGATAAGGCCGCAGTATTGCAATTACTGCTTGCGAATCGAAAAATAATCTTTTGCACTGTCAATGTAGACCCTGAGTTGGTATGTGCGCTTTGTATAAATCTTTTTCCGATGGCTTTGGATAATGAACAAAGCAACAAGACTTTGGTTTTTGATGTCTGGAAAGCGTTATTGGCACATCGCAGTTCTGCTTTGGAGGATTTGCTAATTACACGGAGCAGTCAGGTTAGTTGTCGACAACGTCTTATTTGCCTTGATAGGTCTTTAGTTGGGGTTATGATTACGTGGATGAAGTTTAAGTGGAAAGATTGTTGGAACGTCGAGAAGTCCACATAAGTTTACGTTTCACATTAAATTTGAATCTACATGGCTGAATTTCATAACTTCTTGTGTATTTCTCATTCTTGTTGCGGATAACGTCATTACTATGTCACGAAATATGAGCATGGAGTACATAGGTTGTATCATGCTGTTTTTGGGGTAACCTTCTGTATATACCTGCTGTGTGGTCTACTATACTCATTAATATTCTACTTTTTGCTTACAGGGTAATGTTTTGATGGATGTACTCCATGGGGGCTTCGATCGTTTGCTTACAACAGGAGTTCAAGACTTCTACAGATGGCTTGAAGAGAATTGGGAATCTGTACAGAGAGTGCTTGAGCAGCGAGCATCCACTGTATGGAGAGATTATGTGTCTGGAGCATCACGTTTTCCTGCGGCTCGAATTAAATCTATGGAGGTTCGTCGACGAAGAGAGATGTCTCGTCGCACCAGAGAACGCTCTAAGATGGATACTCGCCATTGGGAACAAATGTTGGAAAGGCGAGTAGCACTTGAGTTGGTCAGAGAGGCAATGGCTGCTGAACTTAGGGTTCTTCGCCAAGACAAGTATGGATGGATACTTCATGCTGAAAACGGGTGGGCAAACCATCTTCAGCAGCTAGTTCATGAGCGGGGGATTTGGCCAATTGTCTCAGAGGTCTGTGATGAAGAGCCTGATTGGCAGCTGTGTCCAACCGAAGGTCCGTATCGCATGCGGAAGAAATTGGAACGACGAAAGAAAAAACTTGCCATTTTTGAGAAGTCTCAACTCATGGTACGCATCTGATCTAAAAATAAAAGATAGAAAAAGATAAATTAAGTAAAGAATTGCTCACTTTTGCAACCCTCTACATGGATATATTCAGCTTTTGACTTTATATTATAATTCTCTCTTCCTCCGAACTGAATGAGATAAAGAAGTGCATGAACTATTTGATAGAGTGATTGTGAATTTTGTATTGGTTTTTATTTACGCTGACGATTCGAAAAAGTTTCTATTTGAATCTTGCTTTACGAGCTGCTAGATGATGTCTTTTTCCCATACAGTCCTGGAGGAAACTGATCCAATATTGGCAATTAAAATCAACTCAACATGGAGCATAATAGCATGAATTAAAGCAAAAGAGCACAACTGGATTCGTGAAATTATTTGTGCGTTGGTTTCTCATTAATAATTGTGGATTGCTGATCAGGTGGAACGAGAGAGAGAAGCGTTGGATAAGTGTACTCCAATTGATGTGATAAATTCTTCAGACAAAGAGAATGCACTTCATGATCAGTATGTTGACATATTCAACTTCGATACCCAGAAACGCCTAGGATATTCAAGCAAAGAGTTTCTGGTATCACTTGAAGAGGACATAGGCGAGTTGAAAAATGAGATTGGTGAAGAGGAGGAAGATATGTTATCTGCAAGAGTCGACTGGAATGAGGAGCCCTTTGCTGCTGGCTCAGAATCTCAAGTACCAAAGGCTATGAGTGTTGCCTCCCTCAAACTTGCTGGAGAAGAAGTTACAGACCAAATCTTAGGTTCTTCACAGGGAGGCGGTTCTCCCGCCGAAAAGAATGTGCCAGAAGAAGCAAATTACTTGGAGCAAGAGATGCACGAAGATGGAGAATATTTGATTAGGCCTCATTTGGAGCCTGGAGAACGCATAAGGTTTCGATACAATTGTGAGCGAGTGGTTGGCTTAGACAAGCGGGATGGAATTTTTCTTATTGGAGAAAAATGCTTGTATGTAATTGAAAATTACATTATTGATGAAAAAAAGTGTATAAAAGAGAAAGGTGAAGAAAGAGATCTTTCAGTCATAGATCGGGCCCTTGGAGTTCGTGCTAATTCAGCCGGTGTAGTGGATACGCACAGCTCAAAGCAAGGTGAAGTTGCTGCGGATTCCTGGCCAGGAGGTCGTGCTTGGGCTTACAGTGGGGGCGCGTGGGGAAAGGAGAAGGTGTGTGAGAACTGCATTAGATGATGCTTTTCTAAACTTCGTTGCACTTCACATGCTTTCCATTTCCCCTAATACATGCTTACTGGATTTGGACGATTATTCTCAATTCATTGCAGGTGAAAGCAGGTCAAAATATGCCACATCCATGGCGGATGTGGAAACTGGAAAGTGTGCATGAGTTACTGAAACGGCGATATCAGCTGCGTCCTGTTGCTATTGAACTGTTCAGCATGGATGGATGTAATGATCTGCTCGTTTTCCATAAAAATGAACGAGATGACGTTTTTAAAAATCTTCTTGCAATGAATCTTCCCCGTAATAGCATGTAAGTCCCTGTCCTCTGCAGCTCCTGAATTTATGGTTTTAGTTTTGTCATTTTATTGATCTAAGAGGAGGTAGCTGAAGATGTAGGTCCAGGTTTTCATGTTTCTGATAACGTAATGAGACAAGATCGTTTTATTGAAGTAACTTGCTCACTTATTGAGATTTTAACACAGGTTAGATACAACAATCTCGGCCGCATCTAAGCAAGAGGCTGGTGAAGGTGGACGCCTCTTCAAAATGATGGCCAAGTCTTTTAGTAAAAGGTGAGTGTTTCCGTTTCAATGAGTTCTGATTACAGCTTCTAACGATAATTTACTTCTTTTATAACTGTGCCATTTCTATGTTTTACATGCTCTGCGTATAGTAATTATCATTGTTCACTTCTGGTTGTAGATGGCAAAATGGAGAAATCAGCAATTTTCAGTACCTTATGCACTTGAATACACTAGCAGGTCGTGGTTATAACGACCTGACACAGTATCCAGTATTTCCATGGATTTTGAAGGACTATACAAGTGAAGAGCTGGACCTGTCGAATCCAGACACTTTCCGCCGCCTTGATAAGCCAATGGGTGCTCTACATCCTGAGCGTGAAAAGGAATTCAGAAAAAGGTGATCCTCTTGCTATGATACATAAACATTTTTTGTTTAAGCGTGAGAATGAAGATGAAGTGAAATGTTGGATGTCCAGTTCAATCCTAGTCTTTAAACGCCTCAATGCTGATCCAAACACTACAGAGGTGGCTGAAATGATCGTACCTTTAGCCTCTCTAAGTCAAAACTGTGGATCAAGATCATAAAAGAACCTATGTTGGAAGTTCTGCTAATAAATATTGAATTAACTATCTGGCATTCAGGTATGAGACTTGGGAGGATCCCGAAATTCCTAGATTTCACTATGGTTCACACTATTCTAGTGCTGGAAGCGTGCTATTCTACCTTATAAGGCTACCGCCATTTAGTCAAGAGAATAAGCAGCTTCAAGGAGGTGGTTTCGATCACTCTGACCGACTCTTTAACAGCATCAAAGATACCTGGCTCAGCGCAAGTCAAGGAAATACTGCTGATGTTAAAGAGCTAATTCCGGAGTTTTTCTACCTTCCCGAATTTTTGGAAAATCGCTTTGGTTTTGACTTTGGTATAAAGCAATCAGGTGAAAAGGTTAATGATGTGCTGCTGCCGCCCTGGGCAAAGGGAAGTGCCCGTGAGTTTGTTCGAAAACACCGTGAAGCCTTGGAATCTCAATATGTTTCTGAAAATCTGCATCACTGGATTGATCTTATCTTTGGTTTTAAGCAGCGTGGAAAGGTATGTTTACGCACTCAAGAACTTTCTCCTAGTGGTCGCATTGGTGGATAACATTCCGTCGCTGAAAAGTTGTTTTTTAGGTCATTTCTAATGTAAGTATCAGAAAAACATAATTAATGTTTACCATGACCTTTGCAATCTCATGTGTTTGGTTCATTTATTTGAAATACTTGAACCTCAAGGTGTACTTTGATCCTTACATTATAAAATTTAGCAGCCCTGTAGTTAAATATCGGCTGGCATTTTCAAGGTCCTTTTATCTTTATCATTTTTGAGTAGATATGTTTTTAGAGCTCTAACATGCATTGCGTCCTGTGATACAGCCGGCTGTTGAAGCTTTGAATGTATTTTACTACTTGACATATGAAGGAGCAGTGGACATCGACCGTGTTCCCGATCCTGGAATGAAGGCTGCTGTTTTGGCTCAGATTAATCATTTTGGACAGACACCAAAGCTACTGTTTACTAAGCCTCATCCTAAGCGGAAGTGGGTTCAGAAACAACCGCTTGCGCTTGCCCTCCGCAACTACCATTTGCTTGCCCCTCAGGTATCCACGAGGTTCTGGACACTTGAATTTGTTTCATATTGTTTGTTGGTTTGTTCATTTGTATTTTCTTTTGATAACATGTGCTGGTTTTAACTCCTCCCTGTTGGTTGGTGATCGCTCTTTAGGAAATGCGGCCTTTGAGTTCAAGAGTGTCTCAAATAGTTATTTTTCAAGACAAAGTATACGCAGCAGGGGCAAACAGGATACTGAAGCCTCCCTCCTATAGCAAGTACCTTAGTTGGGGATTTTCAGATCGAAGCCTCCGGATTATTTCATATGACCAGGAGAGGCTACTCTCCACTCATGAGAATCTTCACGATGATGGACCCGTGTTGTGTGCTGGCTTCAGTCGTGATGGTCGAATTCTTGTCACTGGTAATAGCACTAGACATTATTGTCCCATTCTATCAGCCCTGTCGATCATGTGATATGTCAAATTATGGTAAATTGCTGAGGATTTCTCATTTCCATGTATGCAACCAATGATGCGACTACCATCCATTTTTATGATTTATCAGGGAAGCTTTCCACTTTTAACTATTCCTTGTATATTTAGCCCGCTGACTCTTCTGCTTGTGACAGGTGGGTCTGATGGGGTTGTATCTGTATGGAGGCAACGAAAAGATGGCCTTCGAGGACAGCGCCGACTACATTTACAGAGGTCATTGTGTGCCCACACACAATCAGTCATCTGTCTTGCAGTTTCTCAACCGTACAGTCTGATTGTTAGTGGTTCTAAAGACCGTACTGTGATCTTCTGGGATTTGTCGAGTCTTGAATATGTGCGGCAGTTGCCTGAACTACCGGAGCCACCAACAGCCATTCATGCGAATGATATGACAGGCGAAGTGGTCACAGCCTCAGGGACAACTCTTTCTGTTTGGAGCATTAATGGAGATTGCTTAGCAGCTGTAAATACATCTCACATTGCTGCTGATACCATTCTTTCCATTACTAGCCCTCATTTGTCAGATTGGATGGAGGCAAGCTGGTATGTCTTCTTTGCTTTTTAAAATTTTGATCATAATTCTAACTCAATACGGCAAGAACACTTCATTGAGTTTGCAGATAATCGATTCTTGAGTTGAATATGTATTGAATGCGTCGATATAAACGTACCTTTTCTACGTTATGAAAAGCACTTCCAAGGAAATCACTTCCTACGCAGTGTACTTCCTACGCAGTGGACTAAGAAACTTCACGAATATCTACATAAGCCATTGTTTTGTGCCTGACTTGTGGTTGAATGCTCTTCAGGTATGTAACGGGTCATCAAAATGGAGTGATCCGTCTTTGGCATATGGAGCTCGACAACCATTCGAAACTAGATCGGAAAGCGAGCCACCGAGTTTCTGGTTCCTGGGGTTTGAACGACATGTCTAAGTCATGTATCACTGGCGGGCCCCCTGAATACCAACTGGTTTTGTATAAAGTTTTAAGTTGGCACAAGGAGCCAGTAACTGCCCTTTCATTAGGGAACGACCTCAAGCAACTCTGCAGTGGGGATGCAGGTGGACATCTTGTTTCTTGGACACTGCCTGACGATGGTTTTAAGCAAACACCCTCGCTTGAAATCGAGGTGAGATGAAACTTTACAACTGATTTTCCTTCACGTCTAATTTTGAATTGTAGGATTAACACTTGATACTTCTCAATCTTGTCAATTCCGAACACTATGACAACTTGTTTGAAAAGGATTTTTTTGTGTTCATTTAGAATCATGTTTTGTTCGCTCAAAACTGCGAACTCCCAACCCAAGTTGGTCTGTAGGCTGTGAGGCTTCACTTTTTGTCTCGAGTTATAGTTGAGTTGGGTGTTCAAGGATCCTCTCTCTTTGAAAAAGTGACGTAAAATTTAAGATTGAGTAGCATGCTAATAGAATCTGATCTTCAACTTACTAACGACTTGCTTGAATTGCAGCCTGATCAATGCACAACATGCCAGAAGGAGTTGGACACACTAGAGAAGAAGCACCACTGCCGCAATTGTGGGCAGATTTCATGTTCCGACTGCTGCAATAACCACATTGTTCTGGAGGATCTCGGCTATTTTAGTCCTGTTCGAGTATGTGGAAGTTGCTATGAGTCCCGCCAATCCTCTACAGGTAGACAATTGACTTTTTCAAGGACGTCCTCTGAGGTATGTTCTTTGCCGCCCACAGAGAGTTCAAGGAACGGTAGTGAAGTAGCCTCTGAACTTTTGAATGCCTTAAAGTCTGCTAGTGTGACTCTTGCTGAAAGCAGCATCACTTAGAATGAATTGTTTAAAGGGGGCATCTAGTTAGATTCGGCCTCTCTTGACCATATCCGTGTACAATTTCCAATTTTATTTGCAAAGTTCCTCATAACTGCCTTAAGTGCCTTTTCCAAGGTTTGGGCGAACATTTGTATTTGTTGTCATCTATATTTGGCTGCATTCCTGAACGTAAGTCTCACTTCTGCACTGTTCTGATCTTTAAGATCTTCTAAGTTTGTCGCACAATATTAGCGTGCCATTTCATAAACACTGACTCACTTCATATCTTGATTCTTTCGAGTCCTTCTATCATCTCGTGCTCGAAAGTACACTTTCTATTCAGCCTTGCATTTTCCAGCAGCCATCCTTGTGACCAGTCTTTGTGCATCCATCAAGGCAATGCATAAAGGTGTGTTTGGTGCTTGCTCTGTCTGTTCTGATGATACGTGTTTGACATGTGCATATGCTTTCTAATCAGAACAAGCACAAGCACTTACCACTGCAGGATGTCCACACGTCGTGTTATCTACACCAGAGTTTCGGGCGCTAAGACTGCTTGGAAGATGAGAAACTAAACTTGGATGCAGTTCCAGAAATGTAGATGTACGTTTGGTGGTTGCTCTCCATGCACTCATCCAGTTCCCCCTGCACCTTTAGACCACCCTAGGAGACGATATCTAATTTCTTGCCCAAGCCCTCACATCAATACAGGGTTAGAGTTTCTGCATTAACAAGAACTTCAGATTTTACGCTAGAAATCTGTTGACTATGAGCAACACGTCGTAGTGAGTTGGCAGCTAAACAATCTTGGGATTGTGCTTGGAAAGGTGGCATCTTCCTCTGCTGGATCCCCAAAGTTTTGATTCGAACTTTGCTAAAGTTGGCACTCCAAGAACGTGTTTCCATGATGCCTACTCAATGAGCAACCAACCGGCAGTGGATGAAGAACCAACAAATGTTGGAACTTAAGTGATGAAACAAGCATCTAGAACCACCGGAAATTTCATTTATAACTTCCTCTTGCGATATAAATGAAATCAGTCATGTGCCTACCACATGCGTAACTCAGAGCGTAAGTTGAATTTAATACTGCGTCTTGCTCTGTTCCAAGCCCCTGACCGAGGAGAGTAACAACAATCACTAATTGACAGAACCTACAGTACCCTTCAAACCTTGACTCGAAGCCATTCACATCTAACAACTCCTGCCAAGAAATTCACCACTAGTCTCTGCTGAAGAGATATTTGTAGACGAGAAATATCAAACAGATTTACAACATGTCAGGTGGGCTCATGTTGTAATTTACAGCTTAGAGCGGTATCGGTCTTTACATGTGCCTGCACATAGCAGAGAACTCTACACTATGTCTTCCAAAGCATGCCTTTTGGCTGCCCTGGAATTGTCACCCTGTACAATTACAATACTTTACATCTACAATTATAGTAATCTTTCATCTTTCAGTGGCCACTTCGGCGCATCGTAAATTCTCTTCTCATCGAACTCTTGTGAGTGGTTTACTTGTAGTCTAGGCGAACACATCAGTGCTACCAATTAACTGCAAAATCTATTTTCAAACCAGGTGCGCCATGGCGACCATCCATCGTCTCAAAGACCTCGGGACCAGAATTATGTGGTCGGCTTTTTCAGGTGTCCCCTGTCAATACTTTCATATGGTGTTGGGTCTAACTCCATGGCCTCGACGTCTGTTTGTCACACATTCAGATTCTGTAATTCCATGGCCCCGATCTCCACAAGAGCAAAATTGGAGAGACTCTAATACCGTCAAAACCATTCAAATAATGGACTAGATGGATTAGTAAAATCTGACAGGGACTTGGTGCTGCCACAGGTCCCCCCGGCAGGTTCGCTTCACAGATTCTTCCCAGAGCTCTCGGGAGCGTGACCTCTTGAGCCTGCTTCGGAAGGAGACTGCAGCCGACAGGTCCATTGGCTCGGAAGCATTCTGTCGCTGGGCTATGGCATCGTGATAATCCATAGCGGCCTGGGCAGGGAATGGGTAGCCTCGCACATCAGGAATCTGCTGGGATGGCGTGAAATCTTCATAGTAAGGCGGTACAGCAGCAATGCGTTGCCTGGCTCCCAGAAGCTGTGCCATCTGTATGTAGGGAGACAGAGAGGAGGATTCCTGAACGCTTGCTGCGGCTCGCTGCAACCATAAGGCGGCCCGGAACTGCATCTCTGGGGATAAGCCACCGCTCTGAGATGGAGATTGCATGGATAGTGGACTCGGTGAGATTCGACTGCCGGGATAAGTTGGACTTCCATAGCTGGTGACCCTGGTAGGAAAGCTATCTCGATGGTGATGTGGGTGTAGTCTTTCGGTGAAGACCGACACCGGAACTTGGACCTTATTCGGCGTCCTCAGAACGGGTGACCCTGAGGAAGAGTCAGAGGGACGATGGTCCTCAGAGTTTTTCGCGGCCAAGTTAGCTGCATAGATGCTGGCCTTCAGGGGGAAATTTAAGAGAGCCTTGCATCCGCGCATCTCAAAAGCCGCCTGGTCATATGCACAAGCCGCATCGTAAGCTGTATCGTATGTGCCTAGCCAGATACGGGCGCCATTCTGTGCAGAGTCGCGGATTTCAGCAGCAAATTTGCCCCATGGTCGTCTCCGGACGCCTCGGTAGTTTAAGGATCTGGGCAGTTTCAAGGTAGTTGATCTGGCCACGCTTGGAGAGGACTCCGAGTTACTTGCTGGCACAGAATCAGTACTCTTCGACTTCTGCTCGACGCTACCTTCCTGCTGTGCCACAATCGATTGCCTCACTGCAGTCGGAATTGGCTCAGTTCCCTTGGACGACGACTGAATTTCAGATGAGCATGGGTCTGCTTTGGAGTACAGCGCTGGATCATACCACCCCTCAACCTTACTCTCATGATCTCGCAGAACGCTCAGGAAGAACATGTTCTCAGACTCCTCATTTTCAGACGAGGATGTCGAAATACCGGAGAAAGTCGTGCTCTCGGAGACAATGCGTTTCGATGATCGTTTGGTTGCCAAGAAGCTATCGGGAAGCGTCAGATTGGGTAGCGGTCGCCCTGTACGGTTACTGATCACTGGATGCACGTCCTGTATCCGCGGCTGGCTGTCACTGAACTCCTGCACGTCAGCATCTCCGTCGATCTGTGATCCAGCGCAAGACCAAATTGGCATGACTTCTCTGCAGGCAAACCCACTCTTGGGAGACGGCATCGGCGAGACCAGGCTCTTGAAGAAAGCCTCCGTGCTCAAGTCCCCTCCTAATACCATCATGTGCGCCGGTGGCAAGAAATGTTCCTCAGGAAGGCAGTTATCGTCGTCCTCCAGGAGATAATGACGGAACTCTTCGATCATGCCCTGACTCTGCATCGTCGTCCGGGGCACAGTATTGTATGGCAACACCGCCATCTCTTCCTCGCCTCAAGACTTTCGAGACCGCGCCCTTCGCTCTACAGTAACTCACTCAGTGTATCTCAGCCCACCCTTAATCCTTCTAGTATCGGGACGCCATGACAAGTGAACTGTCAGACCGTTCAAGTTTGTCGAGATCTCATGAAGATGCTTGTCAGATCGCACGCTCGGCCTGCCTAGACATTCCTTATTGATTGCAGTACTCGCTTGTTCTTACCGCTACCAACTAACTGCAAGCGTTCAGAAGCTGCACAGGGGATGTCAACTGCCCTTCAACCTATCTCCGAAGGTGCAGAAAACGATGGTAAACTGATCGATTCGAAGGCCAATATAACATTCCAACCTCCCAGAGTCGCCTTCCACGCTGGGCCTTGCAGCTGACAGGCACACGTAGGGTAGTACTCACACCGTCAACTGGACCCACGTCGACCGGATTTTGCAAATTCAACGCAGCTTTCTCCCCCATCAACGTGGCCACAGTTTTTATCCCACAACGAAGGTACCGCTTGAATTCATAATTTATTATCCCCATCTTTAGTACTGGTCCTTGAAAGCACCCCATCCGAGCTCCTTTTGCGTAATCACTTTACCACGAATTCCAGTCCCTTCGCTTTCTATACTTCGCCACTGTAATTAAATCACCATATAACTAGTGGTCGATCGATTAAATACTCTCACCATGTACCGCACCAAACCGATTCTCCCAACAAAAACGGCCACCTTTCAACGCCCGGAGACCCCTGTTGTATGCCTCATCAGTGGAAGTAAACGGGAGATTCATGACACCTGCGATATATTGAGGGAATTCTCAACTCTATTCTATTGTATCCACAGTTGATTAGGCTAAATATGTCCCCCGCAATAACGCACACAAATACATTTTTTAAGATTATTGAGATCCAAGTCAACATATATTCAGCACTCGCTTCATTTCCATCTCATCATTAACGCTTGTCAACACTACGCACTTTGCACCGTGCAGATTCCTTCTCCAAATGGGGAGAGGATCTCGATTCCCAACCTTGAGCGACTGGTCCGGGGCTAGAAATCTTAATAATAATCAAAATAATAATAAATAATAACAATAATAATAATGATAGCATGCAGGGGGAAGCGTGACGAAGTTACATGCGTGAGGAAAGGAGACCTACGACTGTGGGAGGGTACGAGGTGCTACTTCGAGGTGTTGACAAGAGTTGGATATGGAGTTGACGGGCAGTGGGGACTGCTAGTAGACTTTTTGTCTTTGTTTTGCCTCCAGCTTGGAACATGGTGGCGACCTTGCCCTTCTGTCACAGGCTGTTCCTTGCTTTTCCAGTGTGGGGATATGGCTTTCGTGGGGCAAAGGCTGTGGGGTGGTGCTGCGATGCAACGCAAAGGCGGAGGTGGGGACCCCGGGGAGTTGTGGAATGCATGGAAGCTGACATGTGGAAGAGGCGAATCCTACACTGCGACGACAATGCCCCGCTCAATGCGTCCATGCGTCGCCTGCAGCAGCACCAGCACCAGGCAACTCCGGTGTGCAGCACAGGTGCCGTCTCTCCTGTCCGGCCCCGCCCCGCCTCGCCCCTTCTCTTGTCTTTTGTCTCTTGTCGCTCGCGTTCTTCGGGTCAGACCCAGACCCTGACGCAACTGATTCCGTTGCGATGGTTTTTGTTGCATAACCCACCCACCCATCCATCACCACAAAACATAACACAACACTGCACAGAACCAAACAGAACAGTACGGAACAGAACAGAACACTGGGTGTTGTGCGACACAGCAACGAGGCAGAGATCCTCCACACTTGAGAGCCCCACTCCCACTTCTGTCCTTTCGCCGTATTTGGAGTTTGTTTTGCAGCCTTAAGTGTGCACTTCTCAGCTCTGAACCATGGAAACTGAGCTTCAGAGTTGTCTTGCTTTAGCAATAGATAAGTGCGTGTGTGTATGTTCCTCCTCCCCTTTTATACACACACACACACACTAAACACTAAACAAACAAACAAGCAAGCAAGCAAATGAATCAATGAATGGTGACAGTGCAAGCAACTCTATTTGCTCCCAATTTCATCTTGAACTTGAATCAAAAAGTAGTTCAGAAGAAATATGAATGGATTCCTTGCTGCTTCTGGCAAGTCAGAAATGTGCTAATTTATTTATTGTTTTATATCGCCTGTGCTGGTTGGAAGTGGAATATGAGTATATATATATATATATATATATATATAATAATAATGCCAACATGGAATTGGAAGCATGTGTTAGTATAACGGAATATGTTCTTGTAAAGACATTTAAAAAAAAAGTGTTGGATGATTATTATTGTTCAATTAACAATATTATTGCAAGTTACATTACTGTAGTTTGCCATTGTTGGACCTTCAATGATTAGAGGAACAATTAAGTGGGAGGATTTTATGCCAAAATGTGTGTGTGAATATATATGTATATGTATAAATAGTATAAACAAGTTGTGAAGTTCATTGGCATAGGAGGAAAAAAAAAAAAAAAAAGTGTCCTGTTCTTGTATTCTTGGTATTTTTATTATCATTATTTTGTTTTATTTTTGTTGTCAAAATCTTATCTTCACTTTAATTTTTAAAAAAATTTACACATGAGTTTTTGGTAGTACAATCTTTGTTTAAATAGTATTGACATGTGTTGTTTAATTCTCAACTGTTTTCATTCCTTTGAGGTTTTTCCTGAAAGAGTTGGTGTACAAAATTTTGAAGAAATTGCATTGTGCTTAGCATTATATAGAAATTTCTTTACTTATTATATTTTAAATTAATATTTTGGCCAATATATATGTATATATATATATATATATATATATACAAGCTGTTTAAATGATTATCTATAATTTTTTTTTTTTTTCATTTTTTTCTCCCTCTTTTTGTTATTTTGCTTTTAGCAGTGGTCCATGATGTTATTATCTATATAACCATCTTTATTATTACAATATCAAGAACATTATTTTATAAAAATAAAAATACCCATCAGTATCAGTAAATTCAAAAAGTATCACAGGAAATAAAAAACTGTAAAAAAACAACAATGGATACAATAATGGATGCACATAAATGTTTAGTTAGGGTTGTCAGTTTGAATCAAGACACCAAAGTTTAATGCCCAGTAGTATTCAGGAGATTGAATGTAGAATTTGAGCAATGGATTTTTCACTGGATTTTTGAATGAGAATGTTGTGGGTACAAAATCAATGCATGAAAGATGTACTTTTAATGACAATTGACCAAGCACCTATTTTACATATCATGGCATTGGTTAAAAAAACACTTTCAAAATTTGTCTAAGGGTGGGCAACATCAAGATGTGACAAGGACATACAATCCTTCTTTTAAATTGGCCAATTCTGCACCAGAATTTTTTTAAATATTATATATGTATATATCATTTTTTCAAAACAATTCATTTATGATGTTTTTCCTCCACTTGTTGGTTGGCTTGTTTTCCACAATGCAACAAAAGCACAATATGAAGGAGTCTAGCAGAGTGCCAGTGGGGCACAGTGATTGAGTATATGTGGCCACCATCAAAATGTGTCACCATTTCTTAAACCCTTTTCTTCATTAATACCATTGGATCCTTTCTCCAAACAAACTCCACTGCAAATTCCACTACTACTCTGCAGTTAGTAAATGTGAACAAATTTTAGAAGTAGAAGAGAGCAAGGAGAGAAACAAAGTAAAAGCAATTGATATCCCACCCCAGGTGTGGATGGAAAATGTAAGAATTCCTCCATGTACTCTAATTTTACATATATCACAATAAATTTCATACAATGTATGGGGCAGTGAAATTGTGACACACCCACTCTGCAAAGCCATGAGAGAGGAGAGGAGAAGGGGGAGCAATGTGGTAAGGTGGTATTGTGGACCACTCTATTCATGAGATGCTACATCAATTCAAGTTATTATAACACTTTTTTGACCACATTGAAACCACCCTTGTGGACCATGACATCCACACACCCATCCAATTTGACATCAATATATCCATTCCTCTATTGACTTCATCCATGTCTCCACAAATACACCCACACCATAGAAAGCCTGTACTTCGAAACCCATGGATTCTCTCTCTACAAAGGGATGAGCAGCAATACACACAAATACATGAAGAGGAGGGAGTGTGGGACCTATCTTCTTCTCATGGTAGCCATGATCAGCTATTCATTGGAATCTATCCATAGAGTGGAATCTCGCTTGAAACTTCATGAACTGACTGACTATCTGGTTCTGGCTACATGTCTGCACATCCACCTGACAGAGGGGCGGGTGGAATTTGGCAGGCTGACAATGTTTTTAGGGAAGAAATAGGAGCTTTTGCCTTTGAAGGTCTTCTCTTTCTCTTTCTTCTTCTTTTTTGATTTTCTTCTTCATTCTTTTCCTTCAAAGGGAATGGGGCCTTTTGAAAGAAAACAAAAACTTTTTTTCTTTCAACATCCCAAAAATATACAAAAGAGGAGGGGGAAGGTTGAGGGAGGGGAGGGAGTTGTGGGAGGTCAAGAATCTAATCAGTTGGAGTATGATGCAGCTTTTCATTATTTGTCTATTACTCCCCTCTTATGCCACCTCCCATACCCTCCCTTGCTTTTGGGTGCATTGAAATGGCTTCCCCTGAGAATCAAACAAATTGAGTCCACTCCCCCCCTTCTGCTCCTGCCCACACATACACATATACATACACATGGAAGAAGACGTAGGTTAGGCCTCCCAGCCTACATCAAAAGACCCCACAACATCTGTTGCAAAATGCAGCAAAAGGATATTCTCTTTCAAATAATAATACTCATAAACATACAAATACCCTGCCATTGTGAGCTATTGTCTACAATAAACACAGTTGACACATTCAACAAAAGCAGAAGTAGAGACACAGAATCAGAGAGAGGAAGAAAGAGCACATGATGGGCAGCGGTAAAGGGGAAGGGAATCACACAAGGGCAGGGGGCCACAAAGTGTGTTCTGGAAGGCCTCATGATCCCAGGCACAAAGGATAACTCCCTGGCTTCCAGGTTGAGCCAGCTAGGCAGCTGACCCTGAGCCAGGGGGAGAATGTACGTGCACAGGCATTGAAAGGGGCAGCCTGCTCCCATTGGGTCTGAGTTGTTCCAGCTTATGTGGCTATTAGTAGCCACCAACTGTCCCATGCCTTTGCTTGGCTGAGGAGGAAAGAAACAGGGAAGGAAGTGGTAGTGGTGGTGAAGTGTTACTGTTAAAAGAAAATGAAGACCACAAAGAAGGAGATGTAGAGGGAGAAGGAGAAGGAGAAGTTAGAGGAGCAAACAGACGGATGGGTAGATAAATCCATCCAATTCAACATTCATCTCACCTAAGGCCAGATGCTAAAACAACAATCCCTCAAAGGTATTAACCATTTGCACTTTGATTCCACATCTTTGGCTTTGTTGTTGCTGTTGCTATATATATATATATATATATATATATATTATGATGAGCTATCTTAGTTACAAATCGGGGGGGTTGACTTCCAGGTTGAGAGGCAAGGGATAACTATTAACAGGATGCAAAGGGTGCTTTTCAAATGGGAGGCTCAAGTCAACCCCTAATGTGTGGAGGGAGTTTACTCCAATTATGGGCATAGATTGAGGGGAAATTCATTGATACCAAGTCAATTGAAATCAGAAATATTGTTTTAAAAGAACATATCTGCACACTGACTCTTGTATCCACTATAAATCTCTAGTTAAGAATATTTGGGAATGCGTGTATCATAAAATACCTAAAACCATATAAATGTGAACGACTATATTTTATGAAGATGTTCTTCTGTGATTTTTTATAAAATGAAATCAAAAGGCAAATTTAGCTTCATGTTTTTGGAAGTTATTCTGAACCACCTTTGCACAGTGAAAAACTCTGAAACTTTCAACATAAATATAAAAATAAAAAACAAAAAAACAATCAAACAGAAAGATTCTATGAGGTGTGTAGTAGCAATCATATTACCCAATCTTTCTGTACAAGCCTTTTAAAATTAATGATATATTTTTTAAAATACACATATATATAAGAAAAATCAAGTGTGCTTTGGCACATTTTCACTACTCCATACGAAAAAAACTAAATGAAACAAATTCCTAGTCAACAAGATGGTAATGGAAATCTTACAAAGAACTTTTACTTGTACAAATAGAGAGTGCAGTCAAAATACAACATAACCACTAGTGTTTTTTTTTCTTCTTCAGCCACTTCTTCTTTTATTATGTATTTAGTTTTGAAATTTGTTTGTATTTCCAGATGTGAAATTGCTAATGATCTGCATGCATGCATGTGCATAGATATCATACAAGGGGACACAGCAGTTTTCTTGAAAAGTAGTTGTTTATGAAGAAGTAAGTATGTGGGGGTGCCATGAAGAAGTTGTGCCATGGAAAGAAGAATGTGAAAGTTGTGCCATGGAAAGGAAAACGTGAAAGTTGTGCCATGAACAGAAAGACCAATGGATGAAAGAAGGAAGGAAAGAGGCTGCCAGGGTGGACTAAAAGAGAACAGAACCTTCACAGGTTTGGAAAAGGTCTTGGCAGCAGATCAGTTGCCCTGCTTCTGGCTTCCTCCCTTCTCCTTTGCCTTGCCTTTTGTAATGTTGCTCAGCAGCTGCATAATGGTGGGCACAGGGGGGTGGGGGAGTTTACCTTTCAACAAAAGCCTTGCTCAAAGCCATAAAAATGCTGCCTGCTTTTTCTTCTAAAGCCATCCCCCTCATCCCATGACTCTGCTTGCTTGCCCTGCCTTCAGCACCACTCCATCTTTAGTGTAGCCTCTTGCAACCCAACCCATAAAAACACACACATGCAAACACACACACTCTCTCTGTAGTGCAGCCTCTCACAAACCCTAAAATGCCTCTCACACAAGGATTTTTGTTGGCCCCCACCTACTGAAATGGATACCCCCCCCCCCCTCCCCCCTTGTAAGCAGACTGGTGATGACTCCTCATTCTTCAACTGCCATTTTCTTCAACCATTCCCTGTTCCCTTCCACTGCTGCACTGGAAGCAATGCTACTCTATCTAACCAAATAAATATCCCACCTCACAGATAGACAAACAGATGTCAAATGAGGGTGAAGAATCAATTCATGCAACATGGGGAAAAAAAAAAAAAAAAAAAACCATGCTTTCTCATCTCCCTTTTTTCTAATTTCCTTGCAAGCTTTCTTTCTTTTTTGTTCCTTTTTTCATTTTAATTGTTTTGCTTTTAGAGATTGAAAATGTGGCTTATATCCAAATGCTGCTGCTCTGGTATGGTAAAAATATCCCCTCCCTTTGAGGTTTTGACCTTTGCATAAGAACAGACTTTTGTTGTGTTGTGTGGTCCACTAAAGTTGCTTCAGCCCTGCTCTTTGGCACTTGTCATGCCATGAAGTATCCTGCACCTGCATGTGCACAATATTCTCATGGAAATCCCTCTCAGTAATACTCTCATTACCACCCACCTCAGACCTTCTGTTTGGTTTCATCCTTTTGGAAATCATTGTCTGTTTCACTATGAAGTCATCAAAAGAATAAGAAGAAGAAATCGACAAAGGAAAGGAAAGATAGAAAATATATACATATATAAAAATAAACTAAATAAATAAGTAAAACTAACATTTTTTTGATATGACTGATCACAATTATTCAATCAGAACTTGTTTGTATATACAAATTGGTGAATTTACCACAAATTTTTTATGTGGCTCAATAAACAGGTTCAGAAACCAAAATTTAGTGTGAATACACAAATGATTGCAATAATTATTTCTAGATCACCCTGAAGGATTGGTGGGTGATTTCAACTACATGTTTACTAGTAGCCCTTCCAATGAACAACATTTTACCAATTATTATTTAATGTTAAATTTATGTTTTATTTTATTTTATGTTAAATATATTTTATTTAAAAACGAATCTATTTAGATATAAGTCTTATTTATTCCATTTAAAAATAGACATATTTTAACAGCTAAAGATATGTGTAGTTCTTAAAAAGACTTGTAATATCTATTTGCCAGTAGGATCTTAGAGTAATGGCTATGAATTGTGGCATTAGAATACAAAAATTATATTCTAAAAATTTGTATCATTTTAAAAAAATGAAAATATTCAAAATAAAAAACAAGTCATTTCAAGATAATTATCAAAATTAGTATATTACTAAAGGTGGTGGTGGTAGTGGCTTATAATAATAAAATACAGATATATTATATTAATTTTTTTTTTTTTTTTTTGCTTTAAAATACATTAAACAAAAGAAATATATTTATTGTCATCTATTCATAAAACAGAAACAATAAAATAACTCAAATCAAGTTGTATATGATTTTAAAAAAAGTAGTATCTTCTTATCACACTTGTAAGCTACTGTCTAGTGTGGAGGATGTTAAGAGGTGATATAACTAGTGTTTGGATCTCAGCACCAAAAAATCTCACATGTTTATAATTTAATGGAGTAACCATACATATATCTATCCAAGTGCCTTAAGTTTTAATTAGGGATGGATGAAGCTAATAAAGAAGTGTAGGATGTCAGCTTTATACACATGTAAGATGTGTAGAAATATTTATACATAAATATTGCAAAAGATTTGGTTGTTGTTTAGTCAAAATTGCAACACATATTTTTAAAACAGACATCTTACAGGTTTATAAAGCTGACATCCTACATTTCTGAAAATCAAGATGAAAAAACGAACAAGAAAATAATTGAAAATGTCAATTAATACATTGTTTCTGAAACTTATTTTAAATGGGAACAATTTATGTCAAAATAGTTATACTTAAATCTAAACTTTCAAAGATGTCATAAGACATAGCTATTCAAAACCTTAAAATGAATTTATACTTATAAACGCTTTAGCTTTCAGTGATGCACAAAACAGTTCAGTATTAGAGAAAAAAAGAAATATACAACTGAACTGATTACCTAAACAAAATTTGGCCAAAAGTCATTTTTAATGTCCAAAATCATACTCAACAAATTATATATATATATATATATATATATATATAATTTATAAAAAGAAAATATAAAAGTTGTTTGATATATTTTTTTGATTCCATTTTAAAGAGCTTTCACAAAAAGATATTTGTACTTGAACACAACAAAAGAATTGAAAAGAACATAATTTTTTATTAACAAAAGTAATAAGATCTTTTAGAATCTATATTTTGGACTTTTATGCAACCTTTGATGGTGCCCTTGAGCACTCGGATTTTACTTTTGAATGGTAAAGAATGGTTGAAGTTGTGGCAATAACTTGGAATGTCAATGTTTGTCCCAACCCGATGGGCTCTTGAGACGAAATGCCATGATAGGAGGTATCACAATACCGAAGGCCGGACCCCTACCTTTTCTTTTTTCAATGGGTTTGATGATAAAGGCAATCTCTAAAGGCAAAGGTTTCATGATCTCTCCCTAGTGACCTCTTTTAAAGACCATTTGCCCATGAATTTTGTGTGTGGTCCATGGGATGAGACCAAAACAGATATATAAAAATAAAGATAAAAATACAAAGACATCTATACATGAAAAGAATTGAAAATTTGAAATATCCATGGAAGTCAAAAATAAAAATGTACACACCAACAATAAAAATCCTTTCTATATATATATATATATATACACACACACATCATACATGTGCATTAAAATTTTGTAGTATTTTTTCACCTCATTTTAACATGTGTTGAATGATTATGCATAAATACATGTTGTGTATTGTTCATAATCTTCTTTAAAAAGTAATATTATAAATAAATAAATAAATTCTTTCTGAATTCAAATTAAAAAAAAATCAGTAACAATAAATTTTAAAAAAAAAATCAGATTGTTATATTTTAGATTTTATTACGTACTTTTGTACTTGTAATTTTCTTTGTGTATTTCAAACAAAGGATAACATTGATACTTACAACAAGACCCCATCGAAGAAATACATAAGAAATATAACAACCAACAAAATCATTTACAAAGCTATGAAACAACCAACATAACCTAAACTCAATGATGCAAGTGGAAACATTCATAATATAAGCAACATGGGTTTAGTAGTGGATTGATATAATTTTTTACTGCTGTATTATTCACCTTTGTACTAATTATACTTGTACACATAAGTCCTTATAATATTTTTTCCATAAAACGTTTCAAAACTACAGTCATTTCAACAAAAATGATCAAAATTATTTGATTAAATAAAAATGTTGCACGTTTGTGTGCACACACAAACACACACACACACATGTTCCAAAGTAAGAATATCAAATTCAAAATTTATTACCCATGTTTGATTAAATTCATGTTCAGTTTGTGCATTTCAACAACCTGTAATTTATTCAACAACCTGAATTTTTTGTTGTATAATTTTTTTACAAAAAATTCTTGATGTTAATTCATAGAAATTACTCCATTATATTATTCTAAAATAACTTTGACATTGATGTTAAGGATAATGAATAATAATGCTTGGAATTGGTGGCTTAGATGAAATGAATTTTCAATTTTCAATTCTGGTACTTTTCAATTCTGAGACTTTTCAATTGATTTGATGAGAAGATGAATTAAATTCATAATGGTAATTTTTTTTTTGTTGTATTTAGAAACTCCAAAAAATTACTCAAAATGCCTCCAATTTATTGTGGTGTTTTAATTTTAAAAAATCGAAAAATTTAAAACTAAATATTAAAATAATATTAAATTTATCGATTTTATGAAATATTAAAATAAACAAATATATATATATATATATATTTCACTATTAATAGACATAAATTGATACAGAAATCATCCTTTGTATAATATACATGACACATTATTCTTCCAGAAGAATGCTTCTAAAGTAAATTTAAATAATAAAACACCAGTATTTTATTTAAAATAAGATATTTGATAAAAATAAATCTTAAAAATATGTCATAAATTCCCATTATTTAAAAAAAAAAACACATTATAAACTTAGCAAAGTATAAAATTACACATTGACAATATTTGAATCC
Organism: Physcomitrellopsis africana; assembly: GCA_036785485.1. Taxonomy (NCBI): domain Eukaryota; kingdom Viridiplantae; phylum Streptophyta; class Bryopsida; order Funariales; family Funariaceae; genus Physcomitrellopsis; species Physcomitrellopsis africana. The sequence goes on along the minus strand of JAWRVF010000073.1, from coordinate 670,999 downwards.
CCATTAGAATATTTTACAAAATAATGTCATTTAAGATAATATAATTATTAAATAATAGTATGTGAATCACTAATAGATATTAGAATAAAAATAAAAAAATAAAAAAAATAAAGAATTTATTTTTATTTTTTATAATTTACTTAATTATTCACCAAATATGTTATTTTTTAATGTATAAATATAAAGAATTAAGAAGGTGAAAAATTACTTAGTAAATGATTTGATAATCTAAAGTAATACTTTAGTTGAATTTGTATATTTAATATATATATATATATATATATATATGTATAAGTTTTATTATAGATATAAAATATTAATAATTAATTAAATTTTTTTAAAAGAATATTTAAAATAATATAATATGCTTATAATAAACAATTAATTGTCACTTAAGAAGAGTTATATAAATATTTTGTAGATATGAATTTTTTTTTCAAATTTCCAAAAAAAATTTAAAAATTACATAGAAGTTGATGATTTATAATTTTCGTTTTTTAAACAAAGTCTTAAGAAGTGCTAAGTCCTACTCTATATGTTTGTTTATGATCTTAAGAAATATTCTTAAAATATATTTAAAGAATATAAATAGTATGATTTTTAATTATATTTCTTACTTAGATATTTTCTTATATATGAACATCTCAGTAGAAATTAAGATTAAAAATCAACAAGTATTTTCTTGAAAGAATTCATTTTTTGTTAAAAAAAAACTTAGCAAGATATTTTTGTTAAGGACATTTTGACTTGACTCTTGGCAAGATATTTTGAGGAAAAGTACTTAGAAAATCATCTTTTCAAAGGATGGTGATAAAATATGCTACTTGTAAAGGTAGAAAAAGATGTGCTACCCACTTTGATCCTAAGATTTGTATAGTACCACCTAGAACCCAACTTCAAGAAGTTAAAAAATCTCTATTTGGAAAGTAGCTCTTCTTCTTTGTTCCTCCAAAATTATTTAATTATTTATTTTTTTTGTTTTTTTGTTTTTTTGTTTTGTTTTTTATTTTTTTAAAATCTTATAAAATTACAAAACTTTTTCTTGTGTCATTTAGAATCCTCTTACAAAAAAAATTTTTTAAAAAGAAAGACTTGAGACAAGAGTCCCTCTACAAGAAATTCTTCTTATAACATAAAATACTTCTTGTCATGCATAACACATTTAGGATTTTTCTTAAATATCAACTTTTTTTCTTATGCAAATAAATTTAGGATGTTATTTTCTTAATATGATTTTATTTTAAAATATTATAATCAATTAAAACCTTAACTTTATTAGATATTTGAATTATATGAAAAATTAGATTTTAGTTCTAATAAGAAGTTTGTTTATTGAAAACATAAATTTTTACATTAGATAACATGTTCTGCACAATTCACATTTTTAGTTTTTAATCTTTCAATTGTTTTTATTATAATTCAATGTTTTAAAAAATAATTTAGAGATTTTTATTTTGTGATATTAAAATTTTAATATAGATGATTATTAAATGAATTAATTTTTATAAATTAATAATTTTTTAGGAAAGATAGCAGTATGTTTAAAACTGATTTATATACATTTTAAATTTAATTAAATTTAATTAATTTTTTCTTAACATTTTAATTTCAAACAAAAATTTAATTAGATAAGCATTGCCACTTTTAAAAAAATTAATCTTTAAAATTTGGATCATTTGTAATAATTTGTTTGTAATAGTAGGATTTCATTATAAACTGGTAGTTTTTTCTATAACACATTTTAAAAGAAAATAATAAAGGTATTACTGTATAATTTAAAAACCATGTTACAATAATTTAAGGTCAAATTTTTAAAATGTTTCTTAATAAAGTTATATATGTTTTGATAGATGCTTGCAGATATAAATATACGTTGAGTCTTATTTTGATTAATTCCATGCTGAAAAGGCACAACTTTAGAGGAAAACACATTGTAAAATATCATATCCAAATTTTTCTACCACCTGGTTGTTTACTACATTTATGGACATCAAACTAAATTAATATGAAATAAATTTAACATGTTAATAAAATTAAAAATTAGTTTAAAAATAGTATTTTTTATTATTTTGATTACTTTTTTAAAAAAAAAAGTGAAAATCACACGACTAAAAAATAATTTGAATAAAATTTGAATAAAACATAATAATGGTATTACTGGTACTTGTTTTAGATGTTTTTATTATTTATTTATAATATCATTTCACACTAATATTACTATGTAGCATAAAAATGATATTTTTATGATCAAGACATAAAACATCATAAATAAATAAAAGTAATCAACTATAAAATTAAAATAAAACAATTATGCAAATTTTTAAACATCCATTTAATTTTCTACAAATTAGTAAACTGTTTAAAATTCAATCAAAAAATCTACATAAGTAATTTTTTATTATATATAAATTAATAACTTATCTTAGTTAAGTTAATATACTTCTATTTGTTAGTATGCCATAATTTTTAAGTTCTTTTATTCTAAATCCTTCAGAAGAATAAAGAAAAAGAAACATATGTATATATATATATATATATATATATATATACATATATAATCTAAGTTATTATAGATTATTATTTTATTTTTAAAAAAATTAGATCATTATAAATTATTATTTTGGATGTTTTTAATTTAAGTTTTGTATGAATATTTTAGATAAATAATAGATCTATAACTATCTATATTATATATATATATATATATAAATATATATTTTAATGTAATAATATTTTGTTTGCTCTAACAATTTGCTTAGAAAAAAATAAAAAACATCTAATTTTTTCTTACTTGAAAGCAATCCAGTTGACTTTTAGATTAGCAAAACTTGCTATATAAGATAATTTTCTTCTTCTAAGTTGTATGTTTTTTGATGCTTATTTGTATTTATTGATATTCAAATTCTTTTATATTTTTTAATAAAAGAATTTGGCAAGTAGAATGTCATTTTTAATTACAAAAAACTTATCTAATAGAATTAATATTTTAATGTCAATTTTTATATTATTCTATAAATACCTTAATCATTACCAATTAAAATATAATTAACGCCAATCAAAATAAAAACATATGTTGAAGTGGTTCAATATTTATTATTCTTTCTTTATTTTAAACCTCCTATACAAATAATAAAATTCTAAGATAGGTTTTATTATAATCTAATCTACTTTTTCAGTAGTTTGTTTGTAAATTTTGTTTATAATTCATCTTTTTTAGATATATATATATATATATATATATATATATATATTATATATATATATATTATAAATGTATATATATTATAAATGTATATATATTATAAATGTATATTTTATTATATAATATTTTTTAAAATAATTATTAATATTTAAAGTTTATATATACTTAATATATAGAAAATATACAATATACTTAATATATAGAAATAATAGCATATAAATTTATTAAAATCTTGGTTTCTAAAATGACTTGGTTATTATTTTTAGTATAAAATATTATATTTAGCTATAGTCTATTCTATAGTTCTAAAATAATATAATAATATAAAAGTATATAATATTTTAATATAATCTATAATCTTATAATATTAAAATATCATATATAGATTGAATTCTACACAACTATCTTTTTAATTGTGATACATTGTTAAGATCAATGCATCTTAAAATGTTAAATGTATATATGTGTATGTATATGTGTTATAAAAATATCTAACACTATTTTGGTAATTCTTATGTAGACTACTTCTTATACTTAGATACAAAAGATATTATTTATTCTAGAATTATTTTTTTTTGTTATTATATCTAATATAAATTATTATACATTTAAAATGCTAGGATTTGATCAGTATAAAATTAGTTTTTATTTTGATCAATCATATCTTAATAATATTATTAGATATATTTTTTGTCCTTGAAACTTTGATAAAATATTTTTAGGCTAGTTGATTATACATCACAATATCAAAAAAATTTATTAAAATTTAATTTGAAATTTGTATATATTAGCATGAATAAGGGCTTAATAGAATAAAGAATAAATCTCATTTATCTATGTAATTTTTTTATTGAAAGTTGTTATCGCTTATTAATTTAAAATTTAAAATTACTTAGATTTATTTTATTTTTTTGTATTGGACTTTATAAAAATATCTAAAATTTATTATCTTTATTTTAATTTTTTATTAATAATATATATATATATATATATATTTAATATTATATCTCCTTAATACCAACATTAGATAGATTTTAGATTTAAAATGTATACATTAGATTAGTATTTTTTTGCATCCAAAGATTCTTTAGAGATTTTATTCATATTATAAATCTTATATCTTAGTTTGTATTATAATGCATTTTTTTAATATTTTTTCTTAGCTTATTACTATGAATTAGGAGGGTTGAAATTGTTCTAGTTTTATGCTTGATAGAAAAAAAAATCTACGTCTTACTAGTAAATTTTTATAATTAATTAGATTTCTATTTTTATTTATTTTAGTTTTTTTATTAGTAAAATAATAGCTATAATTATTTTTATCTTTAAATCTTCTTTATAATCTTATTTTGAATAAAATTGTGATTTTATTATCAATAATTTCTTTCAAAAGTTGCCATACACTAATTGCTAATCAAAAGATTTTTTTAGAAATTTTATAAGTTCCCATTAAAAATAATATATGTAGGTATTTTAATTGATTTACTTCTTACAATTATATTTTAAGTAGCATGTGTATTAAATTTACAATCTAAAGTTGAATAATATATGTACTAATAGATACACAATTTGGTAAAAGAATCAAAATTCTTCTTTAGATTTCTTCAAAATTGATTTTTAAATGGAAATATATTTTTGCCAATGTATCTTCTTTGTAGAAGAGTTTTAGATATACTCTTATTATGTAAATCATTATATACTTCTCTAACATTTCTTCTACTCTTCCTTAATACTATTACAAAAATAATTTGATCTTTTCAAATTTTATAAAATAAATAAATAAATAAATAAAATTTATATTTATATGTATTCTTTTAATATTATATTTAAAATATTTTTTTAAAAAACTACATAAATATATTGTTATATAATTATTTTAACTTCTAATTTTTAAAAATAATTTAAAAAACTAAATTTGAATTAAATTTTTGTATAATTAAATTTGTATAATTTTAACTTTAAAACTTTAAAAATAATTTATATTTATTAATTTTTGAAATTTTAATAATATTTTTATATTTATTAGTAATTAAAAAAATTTAACAACTTTTAGACTAGATTGATTATATATATATATATAAGATTAATAAGAGAATTTATTGTAAGTAAATTAAGAAATTTTCAACATTCTATTGTGTAAAACTATAACAATAGTTCATTAACAAAATTAACTATAAAATTTTAGATTTAAGTAATTGCAGTATTTAACAATTTAACATGTCAAAAAAAATTGTAATGGTTGTAAGTAGATAAACAATGTTTCAAATCATTGAATTAGGTGATATTTCATTAGATATAAAATCTTAAATACTATTAGTCATAATTATATTAGAATATTTATTTATAAGGATTTTTTTAAAAATAAATAATTTCAATAAATAAATAATTTTTATTTGTATCAAATTTGTTAATTATCTTTACAATAAAATAATTTTAAATTGGTATGTTGTATAATATTTCATTACTTTTGAAGTATTATTATTTAATATAATTTAAAAAATCAAGATATCATATATTCAATAAGGTTAAAAAATATACTTAGATATGAAATCTTATATATATAGATATATTTAAAAATTAGTATAATATTTAATAAATTCTAATAATAAAATATTAAAAAATAATAAAATAAAAAATATTAATTTTTATAAAGAAGTCAATATTATAACTTGCTTAAATAAATAAATATATATATATATATATATTTATTTATTTAATAAATATTTGATAGAATTTTTGAATTTTAAAAATTCATCTTATTTATACATGTGTATTTTTTTAAGTTCTAAAATTTATCAAAAAATTTATGGAATTGCTCGATAGACACCTCTTTTTTATTATGTGGACACCTCCTGTACCATGCACCTCTACATACACATAGTAAAACTCTTATTTACACTAAATAATTTTAGGATAAATTTATAATAAAAGATTTGTATACAATGGCTGATGGAAATTTATTTTATTTTGTTTTATTTTTATTGATTAATTTTGATAAAATTTTATAATACATGTAGTTTTTTCATTCACTTTATCAAGCTTATTAATTTTATTTAGAGAATCTTTTACTATAAATTCATCTTGAAACTTTTTAGTATAAATAAGAATTTTTATTGTTTATATGCAAGGATGTGTGGCATGGAAGATGTCCATGTAGTAAATGGGGAGTGTCCCCCTAGAAATTCTCAAAATTTAATACTTCAAATTTTGAAATAAATCATATTTTAATTATTTCAGTTTTGGAATTTACATCCACATCTTGATATGTTTTTTAACGTAACCTTTATCATATAGCATATCTTCATAAAACTATCATGTTTAGTATTAATACAAAAAACCACTATTTTCTTTTTGCTGTTTTTATTGCAATGTTTCAAAACACCTGCTACAGAAAAATAAAAATGTACTTTTAAAAAAACATTAAAAAATCAGTAAAACATAACTGACAATCACATATGCAATGCTAGGATAAATTCCACCAAAAGAATAGCATGATGGACAAAAAGGTGTTAAAAAACTTAGGGCTCAAGTATCAAAAGGAAGAATCTCCAAGAAAGTATTTGCCTTTGAAATAAAGGATGGTTTCGGAATGAGTGCAGCATGCACAAGACTATGCCCATTCAAGGCACAAGACGGTGCTATTGCCTTGAAGGAAGCTGGAGGCCCTTCATTGATTGAGGGCGCCATGAGCAAAAGAATCTCCGTGTCGGGGCATCATATCAGAAGAATGAAATGATCCCCATTTCCATATCCTATCTGCCTTTCTGGTTTTCAAATCTTGACCGTCTTCCCTTCAAGCTCCGAAAAGGCGGCAGCCACCGATGTGATTCGGAGATTCAGGCATTCATGCAGGACCTGGAAGATGCAGACTTTTGGAGGCAGGAGAAGGAATTGCAGAGAATGAGACGGAGGGGACGAGAGCTTTGCTTTGCATCGCAGAGTGGTGCATGCAAGCTTTGCAGGTTGGATTTTGTTGCTCAGGATTTCCTAATGCTGCTCCAAGTGGGCAGGTGCAATGCCATGTACCCCATCTCCTTTCACAACAACCATCGCCATCAATGGGGAAATTGACAGCGACTTCGCACAATTATTGCTTCATGACGTTTTTCCCGGTTTTGAATTTGTAGTTCGGCAGTCCTCGGATCCCGAGAAGTATACTTGTTTTGTTGCTGGATCTATTGTTCCGTTTCATGCTCTTGCATGATCTTGGTGTAGTCTAAGTCTCCCTCTTCCTCCACATTGCTTTTGGCACAGACGAATCGGAGAAGAATCGAGTTTCTAATCAGCGGCGGAGAGACATCTGGACACAATGACCTGGAATGAGAACAATCATGTTGCGCTGCTTCTGAAGATGGTGGATCACGTCCGGAGTCACTTGTTGCCCAAGGGGTTTCCAGATTGTCTTGGAGTTCAATCTTTGATTCTGTGTCAGCCGTAGAGCGCAATGACTCGGGCTGGTGCTGCGGAGGGATTCAGGATCGTTTCCATCGGTGAACTCCATGACAGAGTCTATCATTTCATTTCTCTTGCACATAAACTTGTTTTCCTAGAAGTTTACATTGGATTTTGCATTTTCATTCTTGCCTGCAGACCAAGTGTTGCGAGACCAAGAAAACCCTCAAACCCGCGGGTTTGCCATACGATGTTCTTGTGATCAAACACCTCTGGCATCTATGTTTTTATTTCTGTAATGAGATTTAGAATGTGAGATGCGATTGATAGACCCTAATTTGGTTTATAAATATTGCACAACCGTGCCTAACTATGCAGTTTAAATCGAAAATTTTCTACAGAGTCTGAAAACCTAAATTGATGACAGCATGTTAACGTTATTCTTGGTTGAGTTTTCATGCAAGCTAACTTACTCCTTTGTTACTGGGAATAAGATTGTCTGTTTTCATTGTGCGTTTGGAAATGCACAATGAAAAACTATCTCACACATTTTGTGATGGGCCCAACCTCAAGCAATGCCTTGGGACCAGATTCATACTCCAGACTAGTAAAAAAGATTTCATACAAGAGCTTGCTGATTAAAGGATGTGACCGTGCCATCATCTACAACCTGGGATTTGAATCTGTTCTAAATATAGATGCACATACGCGACACTCTCATTGTATGCACCTACAAAAGGTTCTCATTGTCTTCTTGTAACAGTTGCAATTCGACCCCGTCTAAATCTATTGTAGGAGCTTGAGAGATGGGTATTTTATATGCTATCCTTTAGAATGAGTTGTCGAATTAAAAATCTTGTGCCCTCAAGTATCCGTAAAACAATTTCTGCTTGAAAACTTCGGGTGTTTGAAGACAAATAGCAAGCCCAGCTTCACCTGGTCAAATTTTCTCCCAATATGAGAATGCCTAATGGTGGTATTGATTGCATGCTGACGAAACTCGATTCTTGTCGGTGGGAGCTGACTCCAAACATTACGACGATCGTTTTATCATCTATTTCTTCTTTAGTGATAATACCCGACGATGCCATCCTTGATTACTCTTTGGCAAAGTTCATCTGCGTAGCAATTGCACTTGAGGATGGTTGGGTTGCACAAGGAGTCGTGTAGATTTTCATCACTCATTCTGCACCTGGTATTCATTCAAGGTGAATTCAACTTGTTCTTGAGAGGTGAATTCTGCTAAAGATAGATGAAGGTTCTTTTTTTATTCCTCAACAAAGATCCTGGGCGTAAGAAGTCAGTAGCTCAGATGTGAAAAAAGATGGGCAGGTTTTTGCCAAGTGGTTCAACGGACAAAATTTGAACATGTCGGGGGAATGAAGTGTCTGCTGATTGATCTGATTGTCAAAACCAATGAGTCGAAGTCTTATTTTGTGGCAGTTTGTGGTAAAAATCTACAGCCGAAGGATAATCCTCAGCGTCTACGGTGACAATGGTGAAACAAGTCTTATTGTGACGCTGCTATAATGGAGCCGGCGATACAGAAGGGTGTTGAATATCACAGTGAAAAGGTATGCATACTTTGGGTTTAGCTAATGTGCTAGTGCTCAGAATCTTGCGTCTTGACAAACCAGTATTACCTTGCACTTACACATGTCAGTTCCAAATGTTGAAGACGACACCATTCTGTCTAGGTACTATTCTTAATAAATTATCATAAGGTACTCACGATTCCAAGTGTGTGTTTATTCAAGCAATTAATCGTGTACTGAGTAGTGACAACGCCGTATGAAATGTGTTCAGATCACTGTCATAGTTAAGCGCAGAATGTGAAGTTGACGCTGCTATTGTTTCAAATCTACACTGTAATTGAATGCAAAGGTGGTTTTAATGTATCACTTTCTTGTGCATCACAAGCAGGATACTGTGATCACGACGCATCGTGTGCACGTCAGTCAGACAACGACCTGTTTCTGAATGCTACTCAGGGCCACCTACATGGTCCAAATCAGGTATCTGGCGTGGATTTATACCTTAAATACGCACTTGTGGGTACCAATGCACAGCTTCTGATGATGATTCTGATTAGCTTTGGTTAGCAGAATATCCCAAGTCCTTCTGAACTTGGGTTATATGCGGTCAGTTAAGTTTGTGGGTTACAGGTGGAAAAGAATATCACACCAGTTTACTTTGATTCGTTGAGCAAACTTAGGGTCTAGCAAAAACCTAGAACCAATTTTATGGTCCTTGTAAGGGTCAGTTCACAATATGGCCGATTGTTGAGCACACAAAGGATTTTAGCAATATGATTGGTGAAGAGATAAAAAATTGATCACTTGTCTTTCACACTAGAGGCAAATGGCCAATGAATATTTTGGTCAAAAATATTAACATGACAACACTTCTATGGCAGTTTTGTTGTCAACGAATTGTTTGCTTGATAGGAAATTGGGCTGGATAGGAATAGAAATCCACTTTTTAGTCGAGAAAACAAGCCAAAAGATATATTTATTATAATTCAATGGACTTCTATATTGGTCTTTTGTCCAATTTTAAGTGAATTTGTCCAAGGTCTACTCCACCAAACAGCCATAGTGTGAAGTGGCTTTTAGTCCAATGTCTAAACTAACTAGTAAAGTATCACCCTATCAAATGTGATTTTGTTTATATAGAGACTGTTCTTAAGGCAATTGGTACTTACAAATAATATCACAACAAATTGCAATTAAGATTATAATTAAAGTCAAATTATTAAGTTTTTCTAAGTGAGATTGATTTTGATATAGATTACATTCTATTGCCTTTTGTTTAATAGATTATAATAAGTTTTCTTATCGTGAGAGTGCTTAAAAAAGATTAGTCTTTAATGTTGAAACAAAATGAGTCATTTAATTAATATAAGTTTGTTGATGTATTCAAATGCTTGTATAACATATTAACAATGATTGTACATTTTTATTTGGCATATCTTCTTAATCTCAAAGATTAAAATTAAAAGAAGAATATTTCAAGATTAGAAGATAGAATATTAAAAAAAATAGACTGATAAGTAGTATTTTTATAAAAATAGAAATATTAAGTTTTATTCCAAGAAACTTGGTTCTACTTGGTTTTTGATTGGTTTTCTTTAATATTATTGTTGCTAGTGTATATAATTCTATGTCTTATTTATTTAGTTTTTTTTATTTTGTAGATATTTTTTGATTTGTCTCTAAAGCAAAGTAATGTGATTATTTTAAAAGTTGTCTTTATTTACTTAAATTTATGACAAATATTTCTTAATTGGTCTTACTCTTACTTGTTATTTAAAAAAATAAAAAAATAAAAAAATAAAAAATTTGGCATGTATTATATCTAATTGTAAAGTCTTTAATATAAATATTATTAATGTAGTTATTTTCACTTCTTTATTTATTGTTAGAGAAAATAGTTTCTTTAATTGATTTTGGATCTTTTAACCTTTTGTATATAAGACTAGATAAAAAGTCTTCTCTATTACCTCTAAAATGATCTAATATACTTGATGTTTATTTATAAACCTTCTATATATCTTTATAATTTTGTATTGTGATTTTTGCTATATAAATCTTATTATAATCATTTTGGCTTTTTTAAAAAATAAAATAAATAAATAAATCTATCTATCTTTTTTTTCTTTTATTTAGTATTAGATAGTTTTTAATTTTATATTCTATTGCCAACCAATACTTGCACTTTTTTAGAAGATTGTTGTAGTCTATGAGGATTTTATTTTTATTTTTATTTTTGTAATAAAATTTGCCACTTGCACTATAAACTTCTATTTATCTTTATAATTTAATACCAAATAAAATTAGAATTAGTTAATTTATGATTGTTAAAATAAGCATCTTATACTTATTCAATGATTTTTATCATTTAAGCAGCTACTATTAATGACTTATTTTGGTATTCTATATAGAGTTATTTATATAGAGATTTTAATAGAGCCAATTGTATTGTTTTTTATATTGGGATTTCAAATAGAAATTATATCAAAATTTGATATTCAATTTAAAAATTATATATATTTATAGTATATAAATTAAAAAAAAGATGAGCACTCTTATTAGAGTTTCATCTAAATTTGTTTTTATCTTATCAACTATGATTTTATTTTATTTATATAAGAGCCTACTATATTTTATATAAATAAAAAATTAATAATATTTATTATAAGATATTTTTAATATTTATTTATTTTTAAATAATATTAATAAATTTAAATATATTAAAGCTTAATTGATGCCAATTTTTAATAATTCTACCTATTAGTGGCTCAAAAGTCCAACCAATTTGGAAAGTATTGATTTCTAAAGGAAGTATATAGAAAAATTGATATTAAAGTGCTATTATAGTGTTCCTATTCTTACTAACATTATTAATTATTCATACACACATAAAAATAAAAATAAAAAGAAAATAAAATATTCTACTATAATTTTTATTTTTATTTCTAAATCCAATAGTTTTTACTTCATTTCTTAGAAAACTTCTATTAATTAGGATTACTTCTTTATTCACCTTTCTAAAATCTTCTTGGTCTCTTTCTCCAATACGAGTATTACTGTAATTTCATACAATCTCCACTTGTGTGTTGATTTTTAAAAAAAAATTAATTTAATATTCAATTAAAATAAACTAATATTATAATAATTTAATCACATATAATCTATTTTATTATAAAATTATAAAATAATAATGATAAATAAACATGCTCTTTTTTCTATTTTATGTGTTTATTTAAAATATTTGGTATTTTTTCTTTTATGCTTAGTTTTTTTTCCTTTGCTTGGCACTACTATTAGATCTATCTTTCTCTTCTTCACCTTGTGGTTATGTCTATATTTTTACATATACACCTTAAAATCAAATTCTATGAGATAATATACATTCTACTCTACCATCATTTTTAAATGCAAGTTAGATTTTGTTTTACTTTACTTTATTGGATTGAGTCAAGTCAATCATGTTATTTTAGATCAAATTTTCTCTTAACATTGAGTCTTATACCACTTAGATATTCAATATTAAAGCAAAGTGATTGTTTTATCTTTAGGCCAATTCATGTAGTTGGTTGTTAATATTGCATATCTTAAAATAAAACCATGAGTGTTGCCCTTTAGAACAACTATTTGGATAAGAGAGCATAATTTTATAGATAAGGATATAAAGTAAGAGTCTATTACAAAGAGATATCTAGTATTTATTTTTTATTTTTTATTTTTATTTTTTATTTTCCAAGTATATGCATCATTCCAAAAGTTTATGTAAATTTGATGTTGTTTCATAAAAGCAAATAGTTTGGCACCTTCTAAAGTGTAAGACCTCCCAAAATTGATATTAGACAAATAGTAAGATAATTTACATCTACTATTATATATAAGAATATTTATTTTATTATTATTATTATAGGTCCTAGTATAGGTGGATACAATTTTAATTTATATTATATGTAGGTGTTTTTATAATCATCCAAATATTTTATTCAAATCACTTTTGATTTGTGAAAAAAAATTCTTACAATTAAATAAGTGATAAAAAAAATGTTTTTTACAATTAAATCTTGTATTCTAAAGATACCAATTTAATATTTTATTGCTGTATGCAAAAAAAAAAAAAAAAAAATTCCAATAAATCATAAATGATGTTACAAAATAAGTTATTGTACTTCTAAATTATATAATTTAAGTTTGAAAATCAACACATTCTTACTGCTTATACATATAAAATGTTTACAAATTATTATTATTTATTTATCACAATGCATAATATAAAAAAAATAACTATACCTCATATCTTATTAATTTATAAAGACTTTATAATATTACTCAAATTTTAATTATCATTATTATTTTATGTCCTAAAGTTTAATGAATTTTGATATGATAAAATTATAACATGAATTTTTATTATGTCTATTAAACAACAGCATAATATAATTTCAAAATTATTATGCATTAATATTCAATAAGTGAATTATTTTTATGAGATTAAGATTTGTAAAATGTATAGAATATGCATAATTATTCTATAAAATAAAATAAAATTTCTATTATCTTACATTTTTAATAATCTTAAAAAATAAAATGTAAAATAACAATTGATTTATAGAAGATATTATTACAAGGAATGTTTAAAATGTATTATTTAAGTATATCTTTGTAATTAATAGAATTTAAACCATGTGTCAAATCAATTGATTTTGTATAATCATAATCCAATTATTCTGTAAACTTTATAACATTGTTACCATCAATATTATGGCTACTGTTAATTTATTTCTTTTTAATTTGGCTTGTAAGGTTGTAGCTGATTAATATTTGGTATTAATATTGATGTACATAAAACAAATATTATTAATATCAGATAACTTCTCTGTATATTAATATCAAATAACTTCTCTGTATTTAATTAAATACAGAGAAGTTAAAATTAATATTAAAAAAATCATATATGTATATTGTTATATAAGTTGTATTTAATGTTTCAGAAAAATTTGTTAATTTATTTATTTAATGATTATATATATATATATATATATATATACACTCACGATTTTTAAAACATTTTCAATCAAAAAAATGATTTAAAACATTTTGCTATGTTGAATTCAAAATTGAAGATTTGAATTCTTTTTTAGATTTTGGTGTATAACAATAAATAATATATATATATATATATATATATATATAGTTAGAAACTTGTGTTGTTAAACATACAAATAATACTAATAAAATATATAGATTTATATATATAAATTTAAAAAAAGAATTCAAATATCATTACAAAATTTTAGGATTATATTTCAAAATATTTTAAAAATATTAAATAATTTTATTTATGGCTTGCAATGGTATTCTCAACATAAAAGTAAAGCTTTTGTGTCCACATTCACAATAGACATGTTATTAAAATGTAACATTAATATATAAATCTACTTCATAATTGTACATTAAAAAACAATAAACATGTGTTTTATGTTAACATTGTTGATAAAGTCTTGACAAATTAAGACAATGAATATAAAATATTAGGAGGCATTAAAGAAGAAAATAAAATCAGAAAAAAATATATAATAAAAAAACTAAAAAGCACCACAAAACAAACTAAGCATGACACATGTAAAACAAAGAATATATATATATATATATATATATATATGGATGGAATCACTTTTTGCAAAAAACATATACAAATGTGTATATATATATATATATATATATAAAAACCATTGCAAGTGTCACACATTGGTTGCTTTTAAATCCTCATTGTTTTATATTTTTATATCAAAAGTGGGCTCTAAAGGGAGGCCCAATCTACTTGAAAAGGGACTGGACCACACGCACACCCAAGCCTGTTTCCCTTTTTAAATCTTCCATAAAATTAACACGAAGTATAAATGCAGTCACATCAGCATTTCTTTTTCATTTAAAAACTCACACTCTCCTTCATCCATATTATTCCATCTATACACACACATATATAGTATCCCATATATATAAAATAAAGCGAATATTTTGGAAAGGAGGACACACAAGAGATACATGCACTACAGGTGGACGATTCAGTGCATCTGTGACAGTAACGAGAGGTGACATACAGGTGATATTAACTAGGTGTGACATTAACGGGGGGATCCGAGCGGATTAACCGAGGCGGGGGAAATTTTGGAAAAAAAGCAGCAAGGGGCAATAGGGGATGGGGCACAAAGAAAGGGGGGGGGGGGGGGGGGGGGGGATCGGCCCCGTCCGGTTGGCATGCCAGCCGCCCATTCCACGTCTCAGCGCTCATCACACAACGTCGTCGTGCTAAACAAACACCAGGAAATAACACGACAATACCCTCACAACAACGCACTGCACAGCAAAGCAGAGCAGAGCAGAGCGCAACAGCAGCGGGACTGGAGCTTAAACAGGGCCACCCACACCTGGCATCTGCGAGACTCAGTCCCACCACCATCACCACCCCTTCACCCTCCACCTCTGCATCGTTACCTCCGCTGGGGCCTCACAGTGGAATCACCCATGTCGCAGATTCATCACAAAGCTTGGCCGCCCTTGATGTAGATTCCTAGCATGACCCTGAGCGACAGTGTTCTTCTGTAGCATTGCCTGAGCCACCGCCACAGCAAGCGTCAACAGAGTAGCAGCAGCACGAGCAGCAGTCAGCAGCATCATCAGCCCAGCTCTAGCAGTAGCAGTAGCAGTTAGTGAGTCGCAGTACGCGTTTCGTGGGTGGCGCTACCTTCCCCCACCAAACCATCGCTGACTTGCGAGGCCTTGATGGGTCTTTCTGGTGGCCTACTTTGATGGTAACCGGCGTCGCATTCATTCAATGCTGGGAGCTTTAGTGGTGGAGGCGTTGAGGGTGGTTGTGATTTGAGCTGGTGGGGTGGAGGAAACGAGGGGATTTAGGGTTTATCGGGGGAGTGCCATGGCGGAGCGCCCAATGCCAATGGGGATGGGGTGTGTCATTGTGAAATTCGAGAGTGGGTGTGGCGACGAGGGGGCAGTGTCTGAGCGTCGCCATGGCTGCTAGAGGGGGTGTGAGGGTGAGCAGTGGGAGTAGTGCCACTGTGAGGCGGCAGGGAGCTGGAGGGGTGGATTTCAGGAATGGCAGCGGAGGGGCCAGTGAGGTAGTCGTCATGAAGGGGGGATGGATTACGGGAGTTGGGGGCGGGGCGCCGTCCGTGACGCCATTTATGTTGCACAACTTAACGAAATCATTGAGTGAGAGCAAAGAGCGGGAGGAGAGAGGAGTGAGTGGGAGTGGAAGGAGAGGGGCGAGTGAAGGCAGGAAGGAGAGGGAGAGGGCGAGGCAAGAGGAGTCGGCAGCAGCCGTGGAGAGAGCGAATGGGCAGGGGCGGGAGAGAGAGAAGGCCAGGATTCGAGAACAGGAGCTGCGCTTTGATGCGGAGAAGGAGCTGGGGAATGGCGTGGTGCTGTGCAAGGAGAGGTCTGATGGGATGCAGTGGAAATATGTGAGTAATCTTGGAAGATCTGGGAAGAATACCATGCAGCTTATGCATGCGCAGCAGCACCGAGATCCTTTGGCTGTATGTCTTCTCCCCCTTTGATGGATTGAATAGCATGGAAAATTTTGATGGTTCGAATTTGAGTTTTCCACATACTGACCCAGTGGAAAGTATGGTCGTATGTGCTGAATTTAGGCGTTCGGATTATCGTGATTTGTGACATATTCTAACATAGTACACAGCTTTCTGTTTAGTAAACCTTTTCAACGGCATATAATGGTTTGACGGTTTTGAAGATTGCCGTTCTAACTACTAACAGAAGAAAAACAGAAAGGAAAAACAAAAAAAAAAAAGTAAGAGAAAGAAGCAAAGATCAAAGATTCCGAGATTTGAAATGGGTATGAGATTTCAAATTATTAGGTGCCAAGTGAGGAGGTTTAGGACCGGGTGCAAGGGTTCTGGTTTTCGACGTGTGGATCTAATGGACAGCAGCTCTGATTGCAGGAATTAGTTTCATTTGTGAAGGCGTACATTGTGCCAGAAGGTTATCCTGACAGTGTTGCACCTTCCTACACACCATACATGCAATGGCGTGCCGTGCAGGTATATGCTTGCACATCCACCATTTTTGTACCGATGCCCAACTTTCTGGCAGAACATGGTTTTTTTTCAACTTGTGCTTCATTTCTGGAAAGAATTATGTCCTGGAAGGTTACTTCAAATTATTTAATAGTAGTATAAGGTGTTGTGATGACATGGTTCTCCGTGCCTTCGCTTGCATTGCGTACTCTTTGTGGTATATCTATTACCATTAGTGTTCCTTTACTTCATTTATTTCGAGTGATTTGTGCAGTACTTTTTTGGAGGTGCAATGAGCGTGTTCACTACGCGGTCGCTGATGCATGCGTTGGGCGTATCCAGAGGCACTTCTGCATCTTCTGCTGTCGCTGTCAACTGGGTCATAAAGGTCAGTATCCTGGTTAGCGTTTTGAGTTCTGAAACTTCTTTTGGGGCAAAGGATAGCTTAAAACATGAGCTGTCATGCTCTATTTGTTGGAGAAACTTCACTCCCGAATTACTGGTTCAAGATCGATATTTTAGGCAAAAGTGCGAATTATTAAATGTTCTATGTGAAGTAAAATCCTCGTTATAACCGAGACAAAGCAGCAGGCCATCGGTTGATCATGGGAAGCAATTGATGTGTTTAAGTTTCTTTCTGTTTCTTGGTTACAATTTATGAAGTTATAGTTCTTAATCGCACACCATTCTGATTAACTTCGGTGAGAATTCAAATTATGTGGTAATTTTTGGTTTGGGTTCATAATTATTTTGGTACTGGTTCTCGGTTGGATCCACGAATTTGTCGGTGCTGGGTTCTCTATCTTGTTGCTTTATATCTGGGATCCATGACGTTGTGTTGCTAACTTCCAACCCACGTTGTTGAGCAGGACGGAGCAGGACGTATAGGGAAAATGCTTTTTGCTCGACATGGCAAGAAGTTTGATGTGGATCTTAAGCAGGTGCTTTTACTTATCCTTTGTATTTTTGGAACAATTTTATCTACTCTTAGTACGTTTTCACAAGCTAAGGTTTAGCATCCATTCGTGGTAACATCACAAGGTTAAGTGAAGCGGAAGGGCTTGTTTATTTGACAGTTGCGCTTTAAAGGAGCAATGCTGATGCAAGTAGGCGCAGGCGTAGAGCTTACTACCATGGCAGTGCCTCATCTCTTCTTACCGCTAGCATGCGCTGCCAATGTAGCCAAGGTACGTTCTCAACACTTTCTTGAGTAGTTTGGAATAGGAAAAAATTCTTTTTGATTGTGTAGTTCTTGTTCTGCAACAGTTAACGTTAAGATTTAAGAAGTTACGAAATGCAGTTTGAGCTTCGCTAGTAACTTGTAAATATCAATCAACCAATACTGGTTTAAGTTGTTCTTTCTTGTTGTCTGTACCTCAGATCATAGCAATAAAAGTATATCTTCAAGCTCATTTATTAGTTATTTTTTTATCAAATCTCATACTGCATCAAAGTGTTCTCAGGTGATATTGTGTTTATGCATGTTGTGTTTAGAATGTGGCGGCTGTGACTTCATCGTCAACTAGGGCTCCCATATACAAAGCCTTTGCTCGGCGAGAGAACATTGGAGATGTTACAGCCAAGGGAGAATGCATCAGTAATATTGCCGATTTGGTAAATGCTCCTATTACTTCAAGGTTGTTGTGTATAAATCAAGGCAGATCTGTTGAGGATGTCCTTTCTGGCTCATACTGCTGGCTCTTACTCAGCTGTATAAAGGTCTCGACACATTTACCTCGATTATCAACGATAGATTTTCGTTCCAGCTTTTGTATGAAGGAATTTTCCTGGTTGTCTCTGAGATTGATTGGTGATGTCCAAGCGCTCCTGATTAGTGTGGGATATTATTCGTGAACCGTACAGCTGGGAACTGGACTAGGAATCTTCATCTCCAAGAGGAGTCCTTCCTTAGTGGCTACCTTCTGTGTGCTGTCGTGCGGATATATGATCTCCTCTTTCAATGAGGTGAGTACTTCTCCAAGAAGGCATGAAGCTTGTTGTCTCCAACGATGGCAGGTTTCATTATGTAATGAATTTGTCCTTCACGTTAACGTCAACTTTTTTCATGCATGAGACGGTTTGATGTTTATTTTATTCGTATAGTTGCACACATCCAAGTATATGATTGTCTCCATCCATTATTCTTTTGGTTCTTGTGGTTGAAGCATTATCCTAATGCTTTGCTTTGATGGTGTTTTCCAGATTAAATCAGTTCGTCTGGCCACGCTAAATCGGGCCAGATTTGGAGTAGTAGTTCAATCATTCCTTGAAACTGGTAAAGCTCTCTTCCGTTCCGTTTTGCTCAGTTTTTAATATCTGAGACAGTTGTGAAGCAAAGGTAAGAGCTTTTCTGTGAATTTCAAATAATACGTTCTAGTTCATTAGAATCCTCATCTAAGCATCATTTTTTTTTGGGCGCGCCAGGGCAAGTACCTTCGGTTGAAGATGCGAATCGAAGGGAGAGCGTTATAACACTTCCTTGGCAGGAAAAACCTCTGGAGCTTGGTAGAGTTTTTGCATCTTAACACTTTCCCTACTAAGTTTGACGAGTTCAAGGATGATAGATTAGTATTGACCACCAATTCTGCCATGCTTGAATACGAGTGGTTGTTTTTTTACAATATTATAGACCAGTGACTTGATGGCAGTTGTGTCTGCAGGCTTCGATTATATTTTATAACTTTATTTGCTTGGACGCTAAGCTTCTCACCATGCAACTTTTACAGGTTCCCGAGTTGGACAAGCGTTCTCCAACCCAAAAGAGTTTATGAGAACACAAGAGCAGTTTCAGAAAGAAAACTACCTCGTGACATACCGACCAAACAAAAAACGTGCATATGTCGTGATTAAGGAGTCTGCCTCCTCTGACGACGTTGTTCGAGCTACTTTCCAGGTGGAATATATCTCCCTGAAAATGTGCTTCGCTTGATTCCATGTTTCTTTGTTGCTATATAATCGAATAAAGCCCTCATACAAGAAGATTTTTGCCAGATTTTTTGGCTTAGGCTAGAGGCTTTGATGTCAGGAGCCAATCTAGCTTAATTTTGGTTGCAGTGTTATGCAAGACCCAATGTCTCCTTTGTCTGCGATTCAATGGGTTTGTTCTCGATTGACTTGCAGGCACATGTCATGCTGCATATGTTACGGGGATTAGAGGGCACAATTACGAACAGCAATGTAGAGGTTGCTGTGGCAGAGAGTACTAAGCGCACTTATGATTTATATGATTCCTTCAAAGAAGAGGCAAAGTCTAAGGTGAGGCTGTTCGCACCTGACGCTCATTTATTTTGTGTATTATCAAAACGACGAAGAATGATAATTCCATGTGCAAGTGGTGTGCTTATCGTGTTGTTGTTGTGTTCATGACGGTCAACCTTGCACTTACAGGGTTGGATGATGGGAGAAACTTTGCTTAATCCTGGAGATTCAAGGGTTTGTGATTAACAATTTTGTAGTCCAGCACATTTCATCTCATCGATTTAAAGCTTTTTTTAAAATAAACTTGAGATCGTCACTAGTATATGCATCTTTCGCTAGTTTGTAACACTAATTTCTTCATGTACCGGTAGAGTTATCATTTTATAGTTAAGCAATCCACAAAGTTACAAATACATGTTACAAAGTAGAGGTACAAACAAGATGTATGAGAGTGGACAGATATATTCTCTGTTCAACCTTTGTAAGAGTACACACCCAGCTTGCTAGTAAGGTTTTACACCTTGTGGTATTTTCATTGGACAAATTTATGGACTTGACCTGATGTATCTATTCTACATGACAAAATTTGCTGCTTATTCACACGAGAACATTCTATCAGCTGCTGCGTGCGAACGCATGGCATGATCAAAGAAACTGAAACTGATGTTACACTGTTTATGAACGCAGGATTGTAATATGCAATCTGTGATCAGCACAACAGCGAGAACAATTAAATGCCACCCCATACATTGCTACATCCAATCCTTGCGAAAAGTGCGCATGAGTTGGACCACAATACCTTGTGCGAATTGTGTACCACTCAAAACTCATAGTTAACATCCTGCGCACGTCTCCCATATCGCACTACACATCTCCAGTGCACAGTCCTGACAATAATGGTCGTAAGCCACCATAAAAGTTAACAGCTATTTATGAGGAAATCGTGTTTATTTACCTTCTGTTAGATAATACAAATTCAACTGGTAAATCAGACGGGCGCCCCAACAGATGAGGGAAAGTAATTTCAGCATCGTTTGAAGCATATAGCTCCGCAAGAGCTGCATTGGCGAAGCTACATTATGCGAAGATGGATAAAAATCACATATTATCTAAAAATCAGCCGAATCTAAAGGTGGTACATAGATTCTACAGCTCCAAATTTTAGCCCAAAAAGATTCTTTTGGTTATCGGGTGCTAGCATCAGGAAACCTGCTGGTGATACGAGTACTGTATTCCACGATTTTTGGATCTGTTGATCTTCTCAGCTGCATCAACACCCTGAAAAGTTCAGGTGATCGTAAATTTTGCCGGCAGACCGAGTGTTTACACATGCTTCCCAATGAAAACAGAGCAGTTGTGAGAGGAGATTCAGTGCTTATTTCTTGCCTCTCATTATCGAGAGAAGCTGCACAATCAACAATTACTTGATACAAGGCCTGCATATAATAACCAGATAGCCCACATAAGGTGTATTGAAAGTGACCAAGTGCCGGCACAGAATCAATTCAAGCAACTAAACAATCCTGACAAAAGAGCGACAATAATGCACAGATAGAGAACCCCGAACAACAGCCAGAACAAGGATGGACGCAGTTCAGCTATAAACAGGGTAAAATCAAGCTTAAGATATTCAGAACAGCGAGATCGCGAAAAAGTGAGAGCGAGAAGGACCTGCAATGCCCCCTTGGAGATAATGTCATCACAGAGCCTGTTAGAGTTTCGCACAAAGTTGCTGAGTGCACCAGCAGCATTTGATTTAGTCTTATCTTCCTCATCCTCTAGCAATAATCTAGTTAAGTGGGGAATACAAGGTTGCAGTTGATCATATAGCCTATCATCATGGTAAGCAGCATTTCCAACCTGTACACAGGGCAACCACAACGGTTGGGTTCCAGAACTGATTCATAGAAGTAGAGCACGCGAATCATGACCTATTATTCCCTTCAGAAAACTTTTGGCTTATATCTTGGAACGAGAACATGTAGATAAACATAATCCTATTCTTTCATAGCGAAGAAACTTATTTATTACTTCAATGAGGGAAAATGAGGACACGTACCGCAAAGCAAGCAAACTTCCTTGTATACCTATCTGGATCCACACACCGGTCAATGAGAGTATTGACGATGTTATGCTCAACCTGTTCAGACCATATACATCAAAAGTTCATTCAAACAGAATTCTTTATTGGCAGTTGTAAACCAAAGTCCACACAAAAAATAAAATAAAATAAAATAGACAAAACCAAACTTTTACAAAGTAACAAATTGAAGACAAAAACCATTTGAGACTATGCGTAGCATGATGAGACCAGAAAGACATACCAGAGCATCGTAAAAATAGGGCGTATGTCGACACATGTTTCCCAAGGCACTGCAAGCCTTGGAACGAATGCCAGGATCCGTGTGGTTAAGACAAGCTTTCAAAGCATCCCATATATTGGCCTGTCCAATAGGCTCATAAAAATCCTGTGCAATATGCATAACCCCTGGTTAGTTCAAGTATTAAATAGCCAGAATGTAAATCCCATAACGAATCTTATTATGCACACAAATAGTACAATACTGTGTCAATTGTCCCCAGAAAAAGAACACATTGCATTAATGTTCTTAATCGGAACAACTACTAGTGTTGATCAGAGTATGAGCTAGCCATATCCCTAATGAGTTTGAATGCGGCATGAAAGTCAATGAGAAACAATAAACAAATTCGTATAGCAGAATTCGAACTTTGGTTTTTAAAGTGCGCAAGGTGAGCTCATGTAGCAGTCATGTAAAAACAATCAGCTGTCAACATTTCACCGAAGGGATGTTACCTTGTTCATGCGAGAGAGATTAGATAAGGTCATAAGCACATCCCGCACAACCTCTTTAGGAGAGGCGGGGTTCAAGAGTTTGGCCATTAGTGGACCACCAAGAAAGCCTTCTGAAACAACTTGTCCTGCCAAAACTCTAGAACTTTGCACCATTCGGGCAATGAGGCCAACTGGCCTGCCTAAATCATTCGTATGCAGCAACTCCAGGCATCTTACCAGAGGACCAGCAGCATGCACCTAGACATACGGGTACAAGAATTATCACAAAACTAGTGGGTCTAACTTGACTAGAAAGTGCAAGCATGACATGGAAATGCTTGATGCACGCGTTCGACATAAATTTGACCCATTTAATAAATTCTTTGAAGAAAACTGAAATAAAATAAAACAAAACAAAACAAAACAAAACAAAAAAAATCTGCTAGTAGATGTTAGTGCCAAAGCTGAATCAAGAGCAAGGGGTAGCGCTCATCATTAAATTTTGTCTGACCAGAGCAATATAGAATATTCTTCTCTAAAATATTCAGTCGTAACAGTCAATAAAAATACATCTGAAATTCATGATGTTATAGAGGAAATCTCAAGAAAACAGTCAATGCGACGTAGTGATAATGTACTGCCCGTAATCATCAGCTCAAGAACTGCTCACCTCTTGCAGCAGTTGCCAATAATAAGGCACGTTTGCTGCCATAGCCCTAGCCAATTCCGTTCCTGAGTCCAACGCCGTTCTCCCACCAGGTACAGGAGAAGCTGCAGTACTAGAAACTGCGCCAGGAATACTCTGCGCTTGCGCAAAAGGAAATTCTAGAACTTCAACAATCCCATTTACCAAAGCCCGCAATCCATCACGACCACCACAATTTCCCTCCCACAGTTGTAAATGTGAAAGATGAACTCGATCCATTAAGTTTAGCAGAGTCAGTATAGGTTCACGGCGAAATAAGACTTCTCGATAACCTCTTCCTCTAAGAGTGTACGCTAATGCTGAGATTGCCCAGGTGACAGCTACAGGTGACAGCCCTATAATATCATCTCCCAAGCCATTAGGCTCATCACAATCATCCCTTTGTTTGGAGCCACCAGCCAGTAAAGTCACCAAGATAGAAGGGAAACCCAAGGAGCAACATTGTTCCGCAACACTGGCACCCCCCCAACGAAGACGTGCCTCAAGAAGTCCTACGCACCCATCTCGGATACCGTGCCAACTTGTGAGCATACCAGAATTACTATGTCCATATTGGTTTGGAAGAGCGTTCTGGGGAGATATTTTGATAAGATTACGCAGGGCAGATAAAGAGGGAAAAGGCGGCAAGGATAGCGCAGTCTCCGCTATCCATGAGGTAACTCCACTTTTCAATTCAAGGCTATGTTCAAGTGCAAGTATTGATGACAACGCCAGCATAGCTGCTGCACAACGTGCTGGCAAAGAACCACCTGCAATGAAAGACGATAACAATAGTTACGACAGAGGTCCAAGATCCAAGGGCTCAATGTAATACTGAAATTAAGCCACAGAAGCCTGACAGAGAATGAAGTGTAACTGCACGACAGTGGTAAGAAAATCATTTCCTCTGAAGTGACCTAACTTGGAGGTACTGGAATCACTTGTAAGAAATTGTAACCAATCTAAAAAGAACGATAGGGACGAGCATATATTGGTGCACTTGCAAGTTACATACGAACACAATTTCATGAAGTTACCTGTTGGAGCACCCTCGATTGAGGCCTGCTGAGCCAGAGCGTCCAATCTGGCACGCTGCTTCGGCTGAGAGGTAGTGAGGATACAGGAAGCCCCACGTCTTCCTCTCGAGGCCAGCCCTTGCGCAACAGCAGCAAGAGCTGAACAAGCGTGGGTGATAAGATCTCCCGTAGTATTTGCCGCAGATCCTCCGTCACCTTCATTTCCCCCATTTGGAGTTGCCACACCCGGAGCCCCAAGTAAGGACAGGACTCTGTACACGGCGCCAACTGCCGTGTCATCCCCACCTCCACTGATTGTGTTGTACGACGGAGGTTCATGTGTTGGAATTCCTGCTAGAACGTCGCACACCTGCTGTGAAACGTTGCAACATCCGAGCAGTACCTGAATACACCACTTCGAAGTTAGTTGAGATATTTAATGTAGACCAGGAAACGGTGCAAGGGTTTTAAATGAAACCTTTGATTCTCTTGAGCTGTGTATGCACTGAGTTTTAAAATTGTAGTTGGTTGGAAGTCCAGCAAGCACAAGCAGAAATTCTTTAACATTGAACTCCGAGCATTGGTATGAAAGGACTCAACAAGGCAATACTTGTGTTCATAATTCAATCTATTTCTCACTAACATAAATGCAATGGAAAGCTATTATTTGTATATGTAACATAACTACTATAGTAATATCAGCATCAGAATTTGTGGAATAATTGCAATCCTTCTAACTCATATTAGTTTCAGAAAATCGAACCTAATATGTCGCTCTATATTAGTCTTGCATACACACCTGTATAGTTGCAGAGCGTGCGGCATCAGATCCATGTAAGAGGGCATAAGATCCCGCAACTTGGACACCCTTTGACTTAGCTATACAGTCAGCCACTGCTTCAATGACCCCAGATGCTCCGTCACCTCTAGAGCCAACTTCCTCTCCTTTCTTGTCGTCAGCCCAACTTTCAACGTAACCTCGCAAAACTGCCAAAGGAAAACCCTGCCTTCGATCTCCCTTCCCCGATGCTAACTTCATACTACTCATCAGAGCCCACAGAGCTTTATACGCTTCACCAGCCACTGGTGCAGATGTGCTTGCACCAGAAATGAGATTGGATCCTGAAACAAAACATAGAATCGAACTGAGGAATGTAATTTTCACTTGATTATATTTCTTCGATTAGTACAGAGATTCAAAATCATCTCTTCGCATGCTACCAGTGTTTCTGTGGAACGTATGTATCCTCCCTTAAAAAGAGTGACTAGATCAATCGGCCGAACTGTGTAAAGCAAGACAAAAGACTAAAGATCTCCAGCGAAGGAGAGGTCCGAATTAGACATGTCTGCGTCATAATGATAACAGTACCTGTTGATCCCAAGCAAGAGCAGAGATGATCAGCGGTGTTGAGATCCTTCGCTTCTGTAATAATCTGAGTCATTATTTGCCCTTCTGTAGTAGCCGCACCTCCAACGTTCTCAGTTCCATCACTACCTGGTGTCATCAATGAAGCAAGGCCTGTTGCGACTCTTGTAAGCAGGACTGCTACACAGGTCGTCGACTCGTATAAAACGCGACCAGATGAATCATGAGCATATGCCACAGCCTGTTCAAAATGAATTGAATTATATAACTAGAATAAACAAATCGTCAAGACTTGATGGTGCTAGATGACACTTTGAAGCAACTAGTTAAGTAAAGACCTAGTAGCGAATCCGATAATTAGCTGTCAGTAACTATAAAACCACCATTCTTCTGAAGTTATGATGATGGAAATGTGCCAGACACATTCTAGAAGTCCAACCTGAGAGTAGAGGCGTAAAAGTGCAACACTAAGGGGAAGGAAAGAGCCATTAATCTTCCCCGATCCGACTTCGATGAGCTTGCGCAGAATACCAAGTCCCTGAAATACACAAAAAAAACAATAAAACCTATCTGAATAAACAAACAAATAAAATAATGCATTCGTTGGACGAGTTCTGGGTACACTTTTAAGCAGGTGAAGTTCTCGAACTACCTTCAAGAGGAGGTGAACATGTTGGCCATTGGGGGCAGTCAACGTAGTCTTCAATAAAACTATCACAGTTGGGCTGACATCATCGACAGCCACCGTCTGACTGATAGCATTTCCGGCAATCAGGTTCGATAAAATGCACAGTGCTTGACTGGCTGCTGAGCTTGCCTGCTCACTGTGATCCAGATGGTCAGTCTCTTCACGTCATAACCAGTGCAGTGTAAATACATAAGGAATCGTTGATATGGACCAAAAGGATAAGTACTAACGCAAGTGCCGCGAAGAGTTTGATAAGTGGACGTTCAGTAATTTGAAGTAAAGCCAATCCAGAAATATCGGGAGTACTAGATCCTTACCTTGAAAAAGCTGCAGTGCCTTTCGCATGTAGATTGCGAAAAGGATGCAAGATATGTGCTAGAGCTCTCTTATCCTGTCCAATAGACAGGGCCCCCTTAGCTGTTCTTGATGTGCTTTCTATCTTGTCTAAAGTTGATTTAGCGTCCACACCTGCACATGGAAGCTTCAGTTATGACAAATGAGTAGGATTACTTCCAATTCACAGAACAAAAGCTGACATGGCAGATAAGTTAAAACAGTTAACAAAAAGACTCGTGCTTATTGCAAACACGCAGAGTAAGTGAACCAAATACCAGATGTGGTTGATGTTGGAGTAGATATACATGCAGGGGCACCTGCAGCTTGCGGAGTACGATTCCCATCCGTATCGCGGGAGGGCACTGCTGCATGGTCAGCAGGAGCTGGGCTTTCAGGTTGGGTTCTTGCTCTTCCTGCAAGAAGATGTGGAAAGACCAAATAAGATCCTTGCTAATGTCACTCAAATGCAGAACCCCTCATGTGATTAGCAAATTCATGCGGAGCCCATCAATTCTACAAGGACAGAAACCAATTACATTATGCGAAGCTTGTTGATGAGTTTTGAAGTTCATTTTCCAGCAGTAGACAAAATACAGTTTGCCATTATGATTCCAATATTTCAAATAATAAGAACCCTTTCTCACCTATAGATTACAATAGAGATCAATTCAATGGGAAAGATTTTACCAAATTTGCAAAAAAGATCGCCTAGGTCTGACAGAACTACATTAAATTCTCGTACAGCCTGGTTTGACGTCTCAGACCCTCCTATTAAGAACTCTTTTAACACCAACCACTGAAGTACAAACTAAACAGACAAAGAGAAGGAGACAAACCAACGGCCGGACTAGCAGCACCGCTGCGAGTAGATGGCATTGGTGAAGCCAAAGGGATATTCACTTCTCCTCTCCATGCTGCATCACAACCCCTAGCCGCAGCGGTTGCTGCCCGAGCGTCCTGCAAATTATTGAGCCATAAGAATGAGCAATACTATATACAACAGTGTAGCAAAATATTCCTTAGAAAGATAAATCTCTAGTGAAGGGTTTACCAAACGCTTCTGAATATCCTGTGAATAGACATACAGGTACCTTTTTAAATGCCTACTCTGCTAATAAGCTCACCCTGGCAGCCACCTCTTCAGTTGTCTCTCGAACGAAGGGGTGCTCCAATAGACCAGGCCAAGTAAGCCGATTTTGTGAAACCTGACAAATACGACCGAGATTCAATGGTAAATGCTTGAGCAAGATTAGACCACAAAAGGGCTTTGTGAAACACAAGACAACGTAGAGGGAAAGCGAAGAGTAGCTTCAGAAATTTGTCTGTGATGATTGAAGACTACCTCTAAACTATGACTCAGTCGCTTTTGACACCTGTATTTGTATTGAAACTGAACAAACATGCTGAGAACATATAATTCAAAGAAGAACTATTGGAAAAACAAGACTTAAGTTCGATTAATCAGTATCGAATTCGAATGCAGTACCTTCTTTAAAAGACCCTTCAAGAAGCTCTTGAAATTCGGACTGATGCTATCTGGATACTTTACAGGATCCTGCATGTAAACACGGCATTTGGTTTTAAGAGACCAGCACAAATGACAGTAGTGAGCACAATAAATAGTCCAACGCCAAAATAAAAAGCATGGGGCCTTCACTAGAATCCAGTGCAGGCTTCAAAATGCATGTAAGAGCAATATCATATAACTATTAGATTCATTTGAGATTTTAAAAACTCGATGTGTTCAACATACTATAAAGCTGCTCTTTCTCAGCATAGTCCAGAGCTGCATACACGAGGAATTAATGACTGGAAATACTCGGAATTGAATTCGATCACGCTAAATAGGTCGAAATAGCGTAAACTCGTGGTCAGAGAGGCACCTTTACAATATGTCTTATAAGTGTGTACACTGAGTTTGTGTAGAAAGGTGGTTGACCAACATAAAGCTCATACCTATCTCAGATGCCCATACAACCACCAGAGAGTTACTCAACTGTCTAATACATAAAAATAACTCATTCTAAACAACTAAACTACACAAGAGTAAGTTACTAGTGCACCCCAACTATAAACGAATATATGAGGCTACATGATCTGCACAAACATGGAAGCAGATATATATAAATATATAATGTGTCTGGGATGAAGAGTAAGAACAGGCTTTTGACCACCATGAACAGATAGTAAACTAAGAAACTTACAGAATGACACCAAGAGACCAAAGATCAGCTGTGTGGTTGTAGGGTTGCTCTTGAACTAGCTCAGGAGCCATGTAGAGGGGTGTGCCTAAGTATGCAAATCATTCACATAACAAGCTAAAGAAGTCAGTACACTGAAGTTTTACTGTTAAAGAGACTCGAGTGAACTTACACTCAAAGGTGCCAAGGAGCAGGCAATTATTCGGAAGAAGGAAGAAATCATTCGGAGGAAGCAAAAGATTTATTACGAACAATAATCATTCTGATACACTTATACACTGAAATATGTACCTTTGATAGACCGCAAAACCATAGTGTTGCAAGACATTGCCCTTGCGAAACCGAAGTCGCACAGCTGAAAAGGCAAGAGATTGAATGTTTGCATAAAAAATTTAGAGTGTACTGTAAGACAGAAAGGTCAAAAGCTGTAAATTTTAATTCTGCTGAAAAGACATTCACCAATTCGATGAGTTATTTTTAAAACAGGTCGAAACAGTACAAAACCTGTATTTCACTTGTAAATGTTGCCTCAACAGGTGCGAATATTTCGACAGCTAAATCCCAGACACGTTTGAACAACCGGAAAGGTTCAGTAACAGCACTTGCTGGAAAGCAGAACCAACCCACATGAATGATTGTAAATATTTACCTTCACTATACCTCCAGCACCAATTAAAATATTCTGCGGCTTCATATCCCTGTGAATGATACGATGAGAGTGAAGATAATGTAGCGCTTTAACCTGCAGCTCACGAGACCAAGAACTCTAAGATTCTAGCTATAGAAGAATATGTTTCATGTTGCGGAATCAATCTCAAAATACACCTTCACATGTACAATGACAAGAGTTTGAGAAGACAAATCAAAGCTCACCAGTTGTTTTGCTATAGCCTGCACTTGAGCTTCTGGAAGGTGCTTGTCATCTTCTAGGATCTCAAACAGTTCACCCTATTCTCCACCCATCACAATAGATCCAATATCACCAAACCGCCCAATCACGTTCTTTTTCCATTCGTTCAATCACGTCACAGTAGAATAAAATCAAACAGACCAGTTCGGTAAACCTCTACTCTAATCTCATCCTTGCACATAGAATGCCACGAAAAACTCGCTGAGCCCACATTAACCAGTTGCCTCCTATTTTAATGTACCTTGGGCTTTGCCTCTGGTATTTAAGGACCAGCCGGGGCCTTCTTCGGAATTAAATTTCGGGACTATCGTAAAGGGAATGTATTATGATCAAAACATGCAGTAGAAGAAGGGCATACCTGAGCAAACTCGGTCACAACACAGAACTCCCGGTCACTTTCAAAAGCATCAAGCATTTCTATGATATTCTCATGCTTTAGTTGCTGCAATATCTGGAGAGACATGGCACTAAACGAATTGGCAAATGTTTCAAGCCCCTCCATGTGAATATTCACAAACTCATGAAAACTATATGATTTCATAGTCGTGAGCACATGAAAACCAAAAAAATAGACTAAGCCAACATTGATCAAGGACAAGGAAGTAGAAGGTACAAACACAAACTTACAAGTGTAAGATTGATCTATTTACTGTTTCAACAACCCCCTACATCAATTCTCGTGAGAGCTCATAAAAATATACCTCAATCTCCTGTCTAAGGTTGTCGATGTCCTTGTCACTCTTGCCATGCTTCAGAATAAACTTCATTGCAACAGTCTGTAAGCAACGCAAAGCAATCGCAGCACATTGGATAATGTGAATTTTTGGAGCAAAATCCCGATGCAAAGGACCAACTGCATGAAGCACAGATGACCGACAAACGGTTGAGGTGTTATAGTCGCATGATGCAAAAGGTAGAGGGAACACACCTGGCCCGTGTATTTTCTCCGGCCTTTGTAGACTTTCCCAAATGAACCCTCTCCCACTAATTCTATTACATGATAATTTTCCACACCCATCCTGCAAGTAAATCGGGCAAATTTGATCAGCTCGGGTAATGCTGGTGAAATGAAAACAAATGACGAGGCCGATAATAACCTCAATGAGAATTCTAAAAACGTTTAAGTGAAGTAAATGGCCGCAGTCAATCAAGACGCATGCTCAAATTTTATTTATTTTATTTAAAAAGGAAAGGTTAATCATTTTTAATATATTAAATTAAATAATCAAATTAAATAAAAAGGCTCTTGATTGATCTCACAACTATGTTCCAGCCAAAAAACAATGGAGGTGGCCACCTACCTGAAGTTGCACAGTTGTCCGCTCGCAGAGACAGATTATCCACTCCTTACCCTCCTCGTCGCTGTCATAAACACCCGCCTGCCTTAAAATATATCTACACTTACCGTCCTAAAGCGCGGATGCACTCTGAACGGATCGAAGCAAAAATCTCACCAGGAAATTTACAACGATCATGCGTTCTTAGCCAGCAACGCACCAACTCATTCTACGCGCACAAAGCTACTTGAGGATAGCGTCACGGAAACGTACGCATGGAAAGGTACCTCAACCTAATTCCCAGAACCGCAGTCCGCCACACCAATTTTTTTTCAAGAGCATAACAGTGGCATGACAATTCAAATCCTCCCCCAAATCACTAACCTAACGAGTCTAATCACCGCACAATTCCAGCTACCTGAATCAAGTAGGGAAGGATCAGCGACACGGTGCAGTTCAATTCAACATCCGGCCACCTCCTGCACACTACTCTCTTTCCGCAGCACTGAAATTTCTCGCACCTCGCCATACATTGGCGAATTGTCCACACTTCCCTAAACCTCCCGACCACTCCTGTTCGTCGGAGCCATACTCCTGCTGCTGCTGCTGATGTTTTTCCGGGAATACAAGACAGCTCCCGTGGTGAAGTGAACATCAAGTGGTAACAAGTGGAGCAGAGTTGAGGAAGAAGCAATGGCGATGGTGGCAGCGAGCGAGCGAGCGAGCACCTCCGCAGCTCCCCCGTTGGCCTTGGCGTCGCAATGGTGGGGCTCAAAGTTTAAATGCCAGCCACGGCGGGAAGTCTGCGCGGGCCCACGTCTCTTTCGTCGGTACTCGTTGTGTAGGTGAGGATTTGAGTCCGCAGCCGGTTTTTCGGTAACCGGCTGTTCTAAATTTAAATCACGACCGGAAGGGCCGGTCATGTCTTGCGTCGCTAGATACTGGGGATTTCGTTTTGAAATAATTGAAAAATTATAGCATAACTATTCAAATTTCAACTAGAATAAAGTGATTAAACTTGCATGTTTATATTTAAATTTTTTAATAAATATAAAGAAAAATAAGGTATTGATTTGGTTAATATTTATTCTAATTCAATATCTTGTAATGTGATTCATAGATAATGTATACTATTTGTAACTATAACCAAAAAAATTGTTCATAGAATGCACACAATTTCAATGCTTGAATCGTGGAAAATAGTAAGATAAATTAAAATGAATAATCATCACAAGACCAAATCAAAAATTATGTGTAGATGTGTGCATAAATATTTTTCATATTCATACATATGTACACCAAGCTAAGCAGTATACTTTTATATTTATCTTTGGTTCAATGCTTATATAGATGATCTGCTTATTACCACGAGATAAAATTACAACATTCAGATATTGCATCTCAAAAAAACAAAAAACCAAAAAAAAAAACAAAACAAACAAACAAACAAACAAACAAACAAACAAACAAAATCTTTCACATTTAATAGAATAAAAAATGAAGTGTTGTCTTTTATATGACAACCATGATATTAGAATTGTATATCTATAAAAAGCAAGGCTGTTCTTAATTTTGTAGTAACACTTTTTTTTTCATAAAGAAGACTTGAAAGTTTAAAGAAATCATCTACATTGATGAACATTAACCATACTAATTTTATGAAATAAGACGATTCAAAACTTCCAGTACAAAAAATATGCTTGTATATATAAATATATATGAATCACCTTGGAAGTAATATAAAAACAGTCTGAATGACTTCAATAATATATTATTTAATAATATATTTAAATTATAGGTGTGTATTCAAATATGCAATTACAATTTTTTGTGTAATATTCAAAAAAAAAAAAATGTTACAAAACAATTATAATCAGTGTCAAAGAAATGTCATTTATTATTATTGTTTATATATATATATATATATATATATAGATAAGGTGTTTTGAGCTTATGGTATTTTTAATATTAGAATATTGATAAAATGAATAGGTATATATATGTAAACAAAATAATCCTCTACATCTTTTCAAGTTCTTGTTTAGTTTTTTTGAATCTTGATCAATAGATTATTCTTACAACACATACTAATTAATACTTCATATAAAAAAAACATAATCCAATATTTTTATTTTTGCATACTCAAAAATTTTAATATATATATATATATATATATAATTAATAAATTAATAAAAAATAATAATAGAATAATTTGTGTGATTTCAAATAATATTATTTAAAAAATATATGTCTTTTGTGAAAATGATGGAATTAAGATTTAAAATCATCCAACAACTTGAAAAGAAATTAAAGAGTATATACAAGTATATTTTTACACATACATTAAATAGTATCTAATATGTAATTTGCATATAAATTATTAATGATGGTCAATAATCACTTTACAATTCTAGTTTTATATTTAATCCTTGTATAATATAATATTATAGGGATCTACGTGTTGATTAGATTATATTGACTATATTACTTATTGAGTATTTTTACTTTAGAAAAAAAATAATAATCAAATTTTAAATTTGATTAAGTTTTTTATATAAGAATTTAAATATAAAATCCACATTAAAAATATTAAACACATTTTCTGCTTACAAGTCTACTTTTAATATAGTTTGATTTTATCACTACTAAATTGTGTAGTTAAAAATAAATCATATTTTACAAGATAGTTAATAATTATAAACAATGTGGATGATCAAAATTACAATCAAAGTTTGGTCAAATAACATAAATTATATATATATATATATATATATATATATAGTACTATATTATTTCTGATCATAAAAAATAAATTTAAATAGTCATTATATTTATTTTATTATTTTGATCAATATACATTTTAATTTATTTTTAATAGTGCATTTAAGTTTTTCAAAACTTTGTATTGTTTATTCAAAAATAAAAAAAAGACTAT
The DNA here is from genome assembly GCA_036785485.1 of Physcomitrellopsis africana. NCBI lineage: Eukaryota > Viridiplantae > Streptophyta > Bryopsida > Funariales > Funariaceae > Physcomitrellopsis > Physcomitrellopsis africana. The sequence continues at coordinate 636,422 of JAWRVF010000073.1, read as the reverse complement.
AATCATTAAATAAATAAATAAATAAATAAATAAATAAAAATACATATATATATATATATATATATATATAATTTTTATAAATAATAAATTCAAAGAAACTCAAGTAGGTATTTTAAAGAAGTATAGTGCAATACAATCTATTTTAATATACTTCATAAATAACTTATTGTCATTATTAAACTTTAATTGTAAATTTATTTGATTACTTTAATTATAATAAAATATCTAGAATATATGTATTACTAAAATATTTTTTTAGATATAGATGACTGATTATTTTGAAAGCAAAATTGTATTTAATTAAAAAAATGAATAATTCATTTTTTTAACATATGCAAGCCCTTCTAATGTAGGACATTTTACCAAAAGATAGGACATTGTTTTACCTATTTTCCTTTCTAATATAGGACTTAGAACATCTACAACCTAATCTAGGATGGAAACAAGTAGTTACTGAGCTTAAAATGCAAGGTTGCCCCTCTTGTGTAACTCTAGCATGCACAAGAATTGAAGCTTCTTTTATGTCCTTTGTTAGTGTCCTGTATTAGGAAATTAGTGTCCTATATTATTTAATATAGGACAAGTAGGACCATGTCCTTCATTAGAAGGGCATGAACATATGTTTATACAGTTACACCAAAGAAACAATTTGGTTTTTCTTAATTCGTTATTTAAATATTTTTATTGAATAAGAAAAAAAACAGATGCAATTAAAAACTGTACTTAAACAGAACAAGACATTCTAATAGATTTGTTGTGCCACAAAAAATTCACAAATTACAAAGTGAACAAGGTTTAAGACAGTAGTTGAGAGAATTATAAAAAACTATAATGTTATGGATTGATTTAATTAAAATTTCAAAAATGCAAAATATGTATTTTATAATTCAAAAAATAGTTAAAATACAATATGTTAATCCTGGTAGTATTCTCAATAAATCAACAAATAAATATAGTTGAGTTAAGCATGAAGTTCAGAATTAAATGAAAATAATAAATAACATTTTCTCATTATATATATATATATATATATATATATATACACACACCTTAATGGTGAGGTAGAAAATGAAATAAAGTAATAGAGATTTGCACCAAAGAAGTCAAGATTTTAAACTTACAATAGGTTTATAAATTCTCAAAACAAAATTTTAAATACCAATAGATTATTAAATGTTACTTCAAAAAAAGTTTTTACTTTGAATGTTGTATTTGAATAAAACAAAAATAAAAACCACACCAATGTTAAGTTTGGGTTAAGTTAACAACGTTGACCCTCCAGATAGACATTGTCTCACACCCACTCCACATCCACACTGCAAACAATTGAAAGAGGTCGACTGGGTTTTGAGTTGGCAATGTTGATCGAGACTTGGATGTGAAGCTCCCCTCTACTACAGCAGATATTAGCAGATTTCCTAATATGGAGCTTGCTGCAGTGTCACTTACAAACCTGCTAGATAACATTACAACACAGTTACCAAGAACCTAATTTGAATCAAAGCCAAGGTCAAGCATAAAATGTACTCTGCCTAGTTCTATTGTGCTCAGAGAAGGATAGTTGCTCCTAGAAGGGAACTCGATACAATCTCATTGGGGGCGAGTGCTCCAACCTCAGTATCCAGATGATGGAACGCCTTCTAGTTTCAGATTCCAGTGGGATGTAGGTGTTGCTAACGCCGAAAACCCCTGAATGAGGAAAACATTTTTCACGGCATCCGAAGCTCTCGTGCTGTGCTCCAGTCGCCAAGGGGTGGATGCTGCTGCGTCTCCACTTAGCATTTGAACAACTCTTAATGATGATAGACTCCTATCAACCTATCTAACAGTAGGATCAATTTCTCCTATATAGATCTGCTTATCACTACCGCACGATCCAATGATAGGTTCCCTTGGATGAAGCACAGCTTCGTTGACACAACCAGAATGCCCTGGAAGCTGCAGACATACGCCACAACCACAAGGTCTATGAGAACTTCACCGCCTTGAGGCTCCTGATTCATTTCAAGACACTAAAAATAGGTGCATAAAATGTACATGTCTAAGAGCACATGATAATCATGAGCATGTGAACAAATAACAGCGTTGATAACAGTTACTAAACAGTCAGAAAAGCTAAAAAAAATTAAACCAGCGAAAATATTCCGTGGCTAACATAAAAGCGTACCTTGTACAAAACCCTTCGCGATGTAGTATCCCAAATATACACCATACGATCTGCACTGCCCGATGTCACCTTTTGGCCATCTGGTGACCAATTACATCTTAGCAGGTTCTTTTCAAAATTGTGCTGATGTCCCGTAAATATCTTGACGCATCGATTCTGTGATCATGATTTTATATTATTAATACAAAAATTAAAAAATAGAAATAGAAGTCAAAAGTTAAGAATTGTAAAAAAAGAAAAATAACACCTCGATGTGTCAAGAACAACTACATTCCTCCCTCCAGGGAGATCCTCAGTCAATAGTTTGGAAGAAATCCAGTAACCACAGAGAAATGGGGTTTAGTTTGAAAAGAGGACGTATTTCAATAGATAAGAAAAATCTGGAAAGTGTAATTATCGACGAACAGATAGCTGATTCAAACAAAGTTTTCTAGTTCAGATTGCATGCAAGAAATGGAAGATGCATTATTCCCATCCTATGAATAACGAGACGACCAACCTGAGGTGCATATGGCCTCATATCCCAGACTCTCAACGTGCAATCCATTGAGTTGGTAAGAAGATAAGATCCATCTGGGCTAAGTTGCATGCTAGTTATTGTCTCTGTGTGCCCTTGTAGCTTCATGGCCACTTCATTCTTGCGGAGGTCCCAAACCTTGATGTCGTTATCAATACCTCCACTGAAAATTTTGTCTGCACCTTCAGAGAAGGCTACTGCTGTGACCTGTTAATCCAATCGTACGCTTAATAAATCATGAACTGCAAGAGACCACTGATGACACTTCACGACATATGATTCATGCAAACACAGTTTGACCACCACACTACGCCGACAAAAACACAGCCGTATGTCAAGTTCATTTTAAGATGAAGATAAATACTTGGGCTGTTCAACTAATGCCAACTAATCAACACTTCAATGTCCATCATAACGTAGCGACTTCTAAGTGATAAAGAAATAGGATTAGGTATCGGTAGGCAAGCAATAAGCTGACCAAGGAACACCAACCTGATACTTGTCTGGAAAGGTTTGGATACAGCCACGATGACGCATATCCCATAACTTAGCAGTGCCATCATCTGAGCCGCTAATAATGAGTGGTGGACCCCGTCTAGCAGCGCAACAACTGTTCACAAATGACGAATGCTCTGCCATCTTTTTAACCTGCGAAAGAGTTCACAGAAGTCTAAAGTAAAGACAAAGTAAACCACAGGTTGACCGTGCTTTTAAAAATTCTTATACAGGAAAAGCATAACAAAAACATTCTCTTCAGGAAGAATCTCTTAACGTATGAAAGCAAAAAAACACACCTGCTTCCCTGTCATTGCATCCCATGCACGAACTGTTTTATCTGGACTAGCTGAGATAATGTGTTGACCATCGGTAGTCCAAACAAGATCCAGCACAGCATTACGGTGCCCCTTCAATACCATATAATTATCACAATCACCTCGGACATTCCATAGAACTGCCAAACCAGAACTCAGTAAGACAACGTCCATAACCAATCACCAATGTCAAATGCAAGATCTCAATTTGAAATCTAAATATCCCTGCAAACAATGCACATAAAATACACATCATCGGGATTAGGAACAAGCAAGGAGTACTTGAAGGACCTTCATAGACTTTCCATGAAATTTATAGCCTTCGAGAAAATAACTCACATATATCCTTGTCATGAGATCCAGAAGCTATTGCAGTGCCTTGAGGGTTGAACTTCATAGTATAAACAGCACCCTGGATGAGAATAAATGCAGTGATCGACTGTATAAAATCAATATACTCGGAGCCGAAAAGGAGTAGATTTGAAATGAAAGGAGATGCCCAAGGAAACTACAACTCATCGATCTGATTGAAGTTAAGAACATACCCCATGGCCTGAAAGCAGCATTATGGGAGCATCGAGACTGGACGTTCTTTGAACACCCTGAAATTGCAAAATAAATCAAGGCTCAACTCTAACGCTTATCGCGGTAAAGGAGGTTCAAAAATCATCACCCATGCATATAAAAATAACATATGTTGTATAAAAAATAAACTAAACTTTTCTTGTCACCCACAGAGGAGTTAAGGTGCTTTCTGATTTAAATTTAAAATATATGATTGATTACGTACGAAGTAGAAACTTGGTTCAATACGTATGACGAGATAAGACCAAGAGTACGGGAACTGTAGAATAATCATTCATTTACCGTCAAAATATCAAAAAGTCTTCTTCCAAAGGCATCAACCAGCCATTGGAGAAGTAATATTGCTGGATTTTGCCGTATATTAGAGCAACCTAGAGAGAGCTTTGAGGAAGTATTGAGAAGAAAATCTCATGATGCCTACCTCAACCGTTACACTCAGCTGATTGTTGGCCTGAGAGGACAAAGGGGAACCTCCCACAGGTACTATAGCATCAGTGCGTTGCCGCTTTGCCACCAAAGCCAAGTTATTCTCTTCACCTTCTCTCTTCGCAGCCATCCTGGCTGCCTCCAGAAAGAAAAAAAGACCTTCAAAGCTAAAAATAATACAAGTATTGGGTCCAACAGTCAACGTTAAAACATCCTTCGAGACTAACCAACTGTAAATTTTTGTACTTCGAAATCCAATGATGTAGACCACGAAACGAAGCGTTTTTCGCTTCACTGTAACCAGAAGAAAAACACAGCTAATTGCAAGGACTAATATGAAAACCATATGCGATCACTAGAGTATATCTTTGGCAGATCCTCTTGTGCAATTCTCTTCTCTTGCATTTCTTCTAGTTCAGCATCTGATGCAAGACAGTGTCTTCGTAAAAGAATGTTAAGTGTAGGATTGAACTTTAGCTCTTCCTCACTAAAGACCGTTATACCATGACTCGATATGTCCTCGAACACAGAAGCGTCAAGAGTATCTGACGGTATCCTACTAAACCTCAAAATATGAAAACCATCAAAATTTTCATATCATCAAAACCATGAACGCGTCCATAACACAAAAATCGAAATAATGACAAAAACACTACGTTAGAACATCTCTCCCTCAGAAAAAAATGACCGAAACCCTAATTCTTCGATTGAGAGTGAAGTTACACAGGTACAGACACTTCATGATTCCTGAGATCAGCGAATCACAGAAAATCAAGAGATTATTTGGCGGAAATTTTCGCCTGTAACCAATAGCTTCAACAATAACTGCGATGACAACTGAATGTGCAAATGCGGTGAGGAAATGAAACCCTACATGGACAATGTTCGGGAAGAAAAGTGCAAAATAAACAGTACAAAAGAAGACAAAATGATACCTGGAACGAATGTGAGGTAGGAAGCGAAACCCCGCGGACTTGAATCAGCGCATGAATCGAAACCGTGACACTCCAGCAGAAGCAGCGGAGCAAAACAATTGGTGGCGATGGCGGAGTAGAGCTCGGCACAGACAGCATTGAGGCACCCACCATTCTTCACGGGCTTCGCTTCATTCATCCAATCATCCATCTTAGATGAATTATGTGCTCTGTTCGTTGCCTAAACGGGCATGACGTTTACATCAAATGTGGAGATGCATTTCCATGATATTTGTATTCATGCTTTAATAAATGATTTCAAATAAAGAATAGAGAGTTTTGATGTTGGATCAATAAAAGAAAAAAAGATAAATATTAATAACTTGGTGACACAAAAAGAATGGTATTAAGTTTTTGTTATTATAGTTTTGTTGTAATTCAAAATACACACACTAGTATTTTTTTCTACAATACATAAATAAAGCTTGAATAATTTATGCTTAAATTTTTTTTAAAGATAAAATGATTTATTATATTAAAAAATTTAATAGCAGAAACCAGCTTATATAAAGATTAAAACTACCTAAGTTATTCAAAGGTGTCTTAATATTATCTAAACTGCATTTTTGAAAAACATATTATTTGCAAAGTTCCTTTAGAAACATGTTAACAAATCAAAAACAAAATCATTGTAAAAATAAAGAACCAAATCCTACTATTAAAACATTTATCAAAAAGCATTTATTAAACCCAATGATTGATATCAAATGATTTTTAAAAATTATTTTATTGTTGTGGCATGTGTTTTTAAACAAATATTTATTTCACCACAGCTACGAAAATTTATTCTTTTGTAAACAGTTCAATCTATACAAGATTAAATTAAGAAAAAAAATTCAAAAATGCAATATATATTACAGTGATTTATTAGTTTCAATATAGCTAGTTGAATTAACTTTTTTTCCATATTGAATATTTGACTTCATATTCAATTTTAAAAAAAATATATATATATAATGATAATTTATAATATTACCCACATTTTAAATTAAACATATTCTATTTATATATTTCTTATTAAATTTAAATATAATAACATGATTTGTGATATAAATATATATATATATGGTAAAAAAAAGTTGAATCTAAATAAAAATATTAAAAGTCATAGAAATTATTTTAAATAATAATAATATATTAAGTTCATATATTAAATTTTATATTTGATATTTTATATTGATTATGATATTAATTTTGGTATTATTTTATGTTTGAAATTTTATTATAATTCAACTATATATTCTCTATTTTAAAAAATCCTTTATTTTGATGAATTCATGTTAAATATTTTTTTACTTTAATAATAATAATAATTTTTATTTGGCTAACATATGTCTATCATTTCTAATATAGATGGACTATCATAATCTATACATATAAATATACATATAAATTTATATATATATATACATATAAATTGAATATATATATACATATAATATTTATATACTTATAAATTTTGATTTTAATTTTAATAAAAATAAATAATTTAGAAAAATAAAATAAGAATCTATCAACTATAAGATAATATTTTATAATTTTTTTTTAATTATTAAAAAAATACCATAAGATATAATTTAGTTAAAAATAATATTTTATTTATATATATTATTATATTTTATGCTTATATACAAATTTATATATATATAACAATGCATAAATATTGTGGATTTAACTTGGTTTCATTGAGGTGTCTTAAATTAGTCTATCAAATAAGTGTTATATGTTATAGCTATTTTTTTATAATATCAATTGAATTAAAGATTATAATTATATATTTTATTAGAAAATAATATACTAATATTTGTGCTAATTTAAATAAAAAATATTTAAATTTTTTTCTTAAATAAAATAAAATAAAAAATAAATATTGATCTCAATTTCTTAATATATTTTTATATAGTTATTAAAACATAGAGATTTTGATTGTATTAGTTGATTCAATATGACTATTATTCTTTAAATATTAATGTTATGGATCACATCAAGGATCTTATACAAGATTATAACAAGATAATAACAAGATAATAGGATATATAAATTTTATTACAAAGTATCACAATACAAGAACAAAAACAAGACTAGAAGGTCCAAATTAGACCATAAGACATGCATTGTTGAGACTAAGGAGCCCCTTAGCCTTGATACCTATATATACTAAGAATTAAGAAGCTTCTAATTAACTTCTTGTGAAAGGCTTTCCTTCCAAGTCATCCTAAAATGCTTCTTAAATATGTGTCTTATTGCTTCTATGTGAAGAAATCCTAAAAATCTTCTGTTATAACTTCCTACATTGCTTGGGAGTCAAGTAACTTAGAAAACTTATTCTAACAACTTCTTAGAACCTTCTATAATTTTCTAGGATCTTCTTAAATTCTTGAAGGATCTCTTATAAAATTCTAGGACTTTATAGAACCTTCTAGAATCTTCTTAATTCTTCTAAGATCTTCAAAGAAGTTCCAAGACCTTCTAGAATCTTTTAGAGCCTTTTTAATTCTTCTAAGATCTTCAAAGAAATTCCAAGACCTTCTAGAATCTTCTAGAGCCTTCTTTAAATGGATATTTATGACATCACCTCCTTTTCTAATTTTAAGTTTTTTCAAAGATATGTCTCATGGTCTATGCAATATATTCAAGTTTTTTTTAGGAATCAAAAGTCTCGTTGATTCTTATTATCAATGATAATAATAAATATCTTTTATTTAAGACCAAGCTTGCATTTCTATATTTTTATTATAAAAACATCCTTTGAATACCACTTTTGGATGATCTTTATGAACATGTTATATTTTAATGATAATTACTACCAATCGGCTATTAGGTATTTTTTGACTTTTTTATGCTTTAAATAATTCTTCTTCTTAAGATCAATAATATGAACTATTTGGTTGAGATGGTCTAACTTGTAGGATCTCATCCTCTTGATTATTCATAGTTAAATTATTAAGCTAAAATAAAGATAAATTACTAAGTTCAAGATAAAATGGAATGGATTTGGATTTGTTACTTATATTATAATTTTGAAACTCTTATAACTCTTTCTTTCTTTTTTATAAAAGAATTCAATTTTTTTTAAAAGCATTGTATTCATCTTGGTGGACTAGATGTTATAGCAAATATTACTTGATAGTAGTTATATGTATTGTCGCTTTTGGTTTGAAGAGATGTCATTGATAAAATTCTTATACTTTTTGAGGTGCATTGACTAAATTTTGAACTAGCTCCTATTTTCATTCATTAATAGTATAATTACACCAATGTACAAAGTACTCCAATTGTCCTTGTCTCATTCTTAAATCAAGTATTTCTTTCACCTCAAATTTGTCATGATCATTTTTTTCAATAGAAGGCGGTGGTGCTTATATTCTTTTTAATTTGTTTAGTTCTTTATAAATCTTTAAAAGAAAAGTATGAAAAATATGATGTATTTTTATAAATGCCAATAATTCTAAATAATAAGTGATAGGATTGATTTGCTTCTAAACAAGAAATGGCCCTAATCTTTGATAGTTTAATTTATTGCATGGTTGCTTAGTCCTTATATTATACCAAAGGAGCCTACACTTTGTTACCAATATTAAAAGAAGATTGTTTTTTTCAAAAACTATCTATTATTGTTTTATATTATTCTTGAATTTTTTCTAATTGAAGTTTCATAGTTGAATGTAGCTCTGCCAAACTTATAGCAAATTTTTCAATTACTAGATTATCAAATTTAAAAAGCAATAACATATCTATTTTGAATAACTTAATATTTACTTAAAAGATTTTAAATAAATTTTAAAAAAACTTGAATACAAATTAGATTCTTTAATTAGATATAATATCATTAAACAATCCATGATAATAATAGATATAATCAATAAAAATCTTGGTTATTTCTTCATATTCTTTTTGTACTATTTATATATTCTAAAGTTTTATAAAAATGCTGAAAACTAAATTAACTATTAGCTAAAAAAAAAATCATTCCAATCTAACTAGCAAATTGCTCAAAATTACAAAAATCCTCATTGACACTAATAATCTAATTTTCAAGATCCTAACTAATTTAAACTTTAATAATCTTTAATCTACTTTTAAAAAGCCATAAGTTAATAAAAATAGGATAGAAGAGGTAAATAATTAATATGGTTGATACTAGGGTTAAGTTGAAGAAAGGATTAAGTTTTAAAATCCTTAGAATAAGTTGGATTGATACTTGGGGGTTGACTGTATATGAGACAAGATCAAAATCAAATATCTAGCCACAAAAATAGCCACCAAGGGCAAGATATTAGATTATTTGGAGATTAATGACTAGGATTGAAAAGCTAGCTTTAAGCTTGTTCTAGAGACATTAGGCTTGTTTCTATAAGGTTTGAGAGGGCTTAGCAATCACTATCTAAAGTTAGGGTTTATATGGGGGATTAAGCTTTTATGCAATAAAATTAGGATTAATACTCTTGACTATTGTGTGCAATTGAAGTGACATCTATAATTAAAAATTAGACAATGTATGCATAATTGAGTGTACTAAGATTAATCAAAAAATTTGTAACAATCTAATAGTGCAATTGAGATTTATTTGACCTTTAGTACAAATAGGTACCAAAAATTGGCAATTTAGGATTGTTTAAGATTTCTACAATATCTAAAAATCTATTCGTCAAATCAAGATGAATTTTGGCACAATGTTAGAAGACTTTAAGAACAACCTTTATATCAATTTTTAATTGAAGTTAGTAGTTGGAAAAGGAGAAATTGCTTCTGGAATATCTATATCAACTTTTAAGTAGGTAGCCAAGTGATATTAGTGCAGTTTTTGGTTAATTTCTAACAATCTATAAGTTGGATTGGGCTGAAATTTTTTGAGCATATAGAGGACTTATATTTGCCTTTGTATGCAAAATTTCACACCAAGTTGATAGTCAAATTAAAAGTTATAGCTTATTGAAGTTTATTAATTAAGGTTAGGATTTACAAGGAGAAATCTAAGTTGCTTAATTGTGACAAGCAACAAAGCAATTGGATTTTATATGTAGTTGAAGTTACCAAAAAGAGTATTTTTAATTACTTTGTATTGAATTAAGTGCTCTAAAATTGAAATTCAAATCCTATTCTCCTTATATGGATGAAACCTATTAAGGATTCTTGAAGATTTGTGAATCGCAACCTCACCCTCCATAGCTAGGTGCCCGATGCATTCTCAAATAGGACAATACATAATAAGACACCATAGGCACATGGTTTTATATCTTAGAATTTGGTTTCAATCCTAGTTTATAATTGATCCTCTTTGGATATCAATCCAGGATTTTCTTAGATAATTTTTGCTAAAAACTATCCTTTATTTTGATCTTAAGATACTCTTAGTAGTATTTTTGATAATCTATCTTATTTTATCTTGTTTATATCCCTACAAAATAAATAAAATCCTTTTTTTATAAAAAGACCATATCAACATTAAATATTTTTATTGCTTTTTTATTTTTTAAAATTAATTTTTTAAAATAAAACTTACTTATATTTTTTAAAGTAATTTTATAACTTAGTCTTTAATTAAGTTTCTTTATAATATATGTCTTGTTTTTCTCTTTCACCTTATAGCCATGTTATAACACGACAGTGTTAATCTTTCAAGAATGTATAGATATTCTTCAAAATAAAAGAGATTATTTTCAAACTTAAATTTACTAGAATCATCTTAAATATTACTAGCATACTATTTAACATTGAAAACGAGACAATTTATAATCAATGTTATATAAAATTAATCAAAAAATAAAGAATCCATTAGAATTAATATAGTAGTTATTTAAAGATATGATTGCTTAGATTTTAAGAGTATTATTTGTTGTTAGTCATATGTTGCCTCTCCATCTTTTGGTATAAGATATAATTGCTTGGGTAAAGCATTTAACAACTCCTATTATTTTTCTAATTGATATGTGATGTTAAAATCAAAATGATGTCATATAATATGATTTTGAATTTCAAAATACAATAAGAATTTAGTTGTAGAGAGTCTACCTATAATTTATTTGTTAGGCTCTGATAACTTATTTGTCCTTAATAAAAAGGACAAATAAATATAATAATATTAAAAAAATATTATATTAATAAAAATCTCTTATATTTAAATAGATTTATATATAAAATTTTCTATGATATTTAAAATTTTATAATATCTGTTTTTATGTCACATCATAACTAACCAAATGTTAATAAGTTAGATTCTTAATAGTTTAAAAAAAAATCTATAATCTCCTTTCAAAACCTCATCTTTATATCAAAATATTATTATAGCTCTATATATCAAAATCTAATATATTAACTTTTATATAATTTTTTTTTATAAAATTTAAATATACTAAGATTAGAATTATAATAAAAGCCAATTTAAGATCTTAGAAAGCCTTCTTTGTTTGAGGATTCTTTTCCAATTTATTCTTACATGTCCATCAATAAAATAAAATAGCCATTTGAAAATAATTCTTAATGTATATTCTATAAAAATTAACAAATTCAAGAAAGTATTATACATCTTGCATTGTCTTGAAGGTTGTCCAACCTTTAATAACTTGAATCTTCTTTGGATCTATTAACAAACCTTCATTTTATATGATATATCCAAAAATTCTACCTTTAATTGGTAGTATATATATTTTTTCAATTTGGTATATAAATCTACATCTATTAATTTTTGTAGTACCAATCTTACATATTTTTATATTTTTTAAGACTTTTTAAATAGATCAAAATATCATCAAGATAATAAAAAATAAATTTAATTAATTTTTTCTAAAAGATATTATTTAAGTGTTGGAATATAGCTAATATATTTTTTAGTTCAAATGACATGACATTGTACTTCAAATGTCTATACCTTGTCTAAAATGATGTCTTTCATTTGTTCTCTTCTTTGATGTATACTAAATTATAAGCTCCACAAAGATTAATCTTTATATAGATCTTTGCTTGACCTAGTTGTTTAAAGAATCTTGATATCAATAGCAATTGGTAATAATTTTTTATTGTTATTTTGTTTAAATTCCAATAATCAATACACACTCATAAGGATCCATTCATCTTCTTTTCAAAAAGTATAGGTACTCTAGTAGATGATTTTGAATGTTGAATGAAATTCTTAGAAAGATGTTTATCAATGTATTCTCGTAAGGTTGTCAGCTTTGTTTGTGAAAGATTATATATTGGTCCAAATGGTGGTTGAGTTTCTTTTTGCAATTTTATGGTACAATCAAATGGTCAATGTTTTAATAATATGTTTGTGTTTTTTTTTTTTCAAAAATATCCTTGAAGTATTGATATTAAATTGGAATATATTGTAAAATTTATTCAATTAAAATTTTAATTAAAATAGCATATATTACAAATATAACATTATTCTTTGTTTCTTGAATAAAAATAATAGCTCCAAAAAATAAAGGTGTAATATATATATATTTTTGTAGTATTTAAATCTTAAACAAATTTTATACAAATTTCAATCAATATCAAGATTATATAATTCAAATCAAAGCAGTCCACTGACAACAAGATTTGCAAAATATCAAATAATGTTAAAGATAATATGTAATACTTGATTTCTTAATACTACTTGCAATGGTTGTATTTCTTTACTAATATCCCTCGATGTAAAAGCTTGTTTATCAATGATTTCAATTAGTACGAGATAAATCTTCTTCACCAATACTAAATCATACTTAGTTATAAAATCTTTATCTATAAAACATGATGATGCTCTAATATCCAAAAGGGCTTTAACAAAAATTTTACAACTTAAAGATTTTATATATGCAGGAAGTGTAAAATAAGATGTAAGATTTGAAGGTAGAAAGAGACATTTTTTTGGTAGTTGGAATTTGGTAGTATTCAATTATATGGTCCGTTGTCATACAATAACATAGCGATTAGGTGAAAGTGAAAAGAAATAATTATAATATAAAGGAGCTCAAATAAAAATATTTGAGCAAATTATCTAAGAATTATAAATAATAGAGAAGAAAGTAAAAAAAAGTTAAAAGACTAATGCTGCCTTTTTATAGGAGAGGCTTCTACTTACTTTGTAGGGCCATAAATAAGGTAAAATAAAATAAATTAGAAAAATAAGTAATATAGACATCTTCAAGAAAGAATTAAGGTGAGGTTTTAGAAATTTTTATCTTAAAAATCTTAGAGTTGATACCCGGAGAGGACCGGTTATATGCTTGAATTGGAATCAGACCTTGAGGTACAAAATTGCATGCCTATGGGGGATCAAGGGGGCTTTTAGGAGATTAGAGAATTAAATGGGAGAACAGACTTAAGAATTCTTGTTTGAGCATTGATTTGGAGTGATTTGAGTTTGTAACAACTTTGTAAGAGCTTTGCAAAGTCAGGGTTGATTCGGTGATTCTGATTTTTATGAAATATATTAGGATTTATATTTTTGAGTATTTTGTGAAATTAGTTATAGATCTATAAATGAAATTTTATAGAATAGTGTATATGGTTGTACTTGTAAAATGTTGTGAATTTGAAATCGATCTAATAGTTCAATCAAAGATTATTGAAGTTTATGTGGGTTGGCATCTCAAAAATTGGAAGTTGAGGGTCATTTAGATTTTCTAAGATTTCTAGCAATCTACCAATTGGATTGGAATAAAGTTTGTATGTATATGTAAAAGACTTAATTTTCTATATGCATGTGAAATTTGGAAGCAATTGAATGGTATAAAAAAGAGATATTGGTACTAGACAATCAGCATTAAGGTTGGAGAAGGAGGCCGGCCAACACATGATTGAACTTTAGGATTGATTTTCTTGTTGGTAAGTTCGATCTTCTTCAAATTTTATGTGCTTGCCGCCAACTTAGTTTTTAATAGGTGTGTAAATTTTTAAGCAAGATCAATGGTTTAGTCAATAGATATTGAGATTCTAAACTATGCTAGGGTTGAAATAAGTTGGTTAGGTTTTGGTTAGGGTTTTGTTTAGGATTTAATTAGGATTTGTTTAGAATTTCAATAGGATTTGATTTAAGATTTGATCAGGATTTGTCTAGGGTTTGATTTAGAATTTGGTTAGAGTTTGTTTAGAATTTGACTAGGATTGTTAGGATTTGATTAGAATTTATTTAGGATTTATTTAGGATTTGGTTAGGATTTAGTTAGGGTTTGATCAAAGTTGATTAGGATTATTTAGGATTTGATTAGGATTTAGTTAGGATTTGACCAGGGTTGATTAAGATTGTTTAAAATTTGATTAGGATTTAATTAGGATTTAATCATGATTGATTAGGATTTAGTTAGGATTTGATCAAGATTGACTAGGATTAAGTTAAGATTTGATTAGGATTATTTAGGATTTATTTAAGATTTAGTTAGGATTTAGTTAGGATTTGACCAAGACTGGCTAGGATTGTTTAGGATTTGATCAAATTTGACTATAATTTAGTTAGAATTTTATCAAAATATTTAGGATTTGGTTAGGATTTAATTAAGATTTGATTAAGATTTATTTAGAGATTGATTAGAGAGATTAGGACTAATTATTATTATTTCCTTTTATCTTCTACAGCCAAGTACTTGGAGCAATCTTGAGCAAGACTTCACAACATACAACTCCGTATTGTAATTGGATGTTCTTATTTTTTGATTTAGAAAATTCTTGAATTGATATGATACTTTGTGCCTTGAATCTCTTAAACTTGTTTAAATAATTTGTATCTTTATGATTAGGCTTTCTATAATATAAACACAATTTTTTTTTCCAATGTCTATCTCTCTCTATTTGTATTAGTAGCTTAAATTTAATTGCATTGATCTACATAGATTTAAGGTGCATTGAATGCTTCTCTGATATTTTTGAAGAAATGACAATTATATTGTAATAATTATTATTAAAAATCTAATATTTTCTTGTTGTAATTTAAATAGATAATTATTACAAGTAATAACTTAAGACGTAAGTTCTTTTAAATTGTTGACTTAGAATATTATAATAATAATAATAAAATTATATTGTCTCTTAAATCATATAAAAATCGAATTATAAATGCCTTATCATTCTAATCAAGGTTGTATATAAGGTATTGAAATTTTGCCACATAAATTGTAGCTAAACAAGATCTTTGTTGCAAGTTTTATATCTTTTTTTCTACTACCTTTTCTTGATCATTATTACCAAATATATCAATTAATCTCTCTATAAAAGCCTTTAAATTATATAATATTAAGTTTTTTTTTAATAATGGAAGTTATTATGAATGATTACTTTCTAATAAAAATATATTTATAAAAGTAATTTAAATAAATCTATCTAGATAATAAAAAAGATATAAGTATAAGTATAGTCATACTTGTTGAACAAAGCCTTGAAAATTAGATCTTGTTCCATCAAACTTGTTTAGCATATTAGCCTTTGATTCTTTCATAATAGTTTTTAAAATATTTGTAGAGATCATATGTGGTATATGTCTAATATTTATTTCTTTCAATCAAATAACTTTTTGGTACAAATTATGAATATCTTGTTTAAATTTTTTAAATATTAAATTAATTTGAGATTCTTTACTTCAATTACAAAAGAATATAATATCTTCTCTTAAACTATCTATAAAAAATTGAAGATTTGCAAGAATTGCTATTCTATTTTTTGCTTGTGAAAGTGTACTATTCATGACCTGATCTAGTTCTATATCAATGAAATAGATAGATGGGATTCTAAAAAAGAAGAAAAAATTGATATGTTTTTAAAAAAATTGCAGAACTATCTATAACTAAAACCAACTTAGAAAAAGAAATAATAATAAATAATATCAATTTAAAACAAGCTAATCTGTAACTTTTTAAATACTTCAATGCTTTCAAGAAAAAAGATAGTCTACACTCTATTAAGAAGGTAGAGCTTTGAAATCAATGCTAGTCAATCTCAACAAATTATTATGGATTAGACCATGGAACTTATGTAATATTATAATAATAGGATATATAAATCTTATTACAAAGCAACACAATATAAGAACAAAAACAAGACTAAAAGGTCCAAATTAGACCACAAGACATATACTGTCAAGATTAAAGAGCCTCTTAGTCTTGACACATATATATACTAGGAATTAAAAAGCTTCCAAATAACTTCTTGTAAAGAGCTTTGCTCCTAAGTCATCCTAGGACGCTTCTTAAGTGACTTCCTTATTGCTTCGATGTGAAGAAACCTTAAAAACCTTCTATTGTGACTTCTTACGTTGCTTGGGAGTCAAGCAACTTAAAGAACCTCCTCTAATAACTTCTTGGAACCTTCTACAATCTTCTAGGATCTTCTTAAATTCTTCAAGGATCTCTTATAAAATTTTAGGATCTTCTAAAATCTTCTTGAATCTTCTAAATTTTTCTTGGATCTTCTAAAAAAGACCTTCTAGAATATTTTAAAATCTTTTAAATTCTTCTTGGATCTTCTAAAAAAGACCTTCTAGAACCTTCTAGAATCTTCTTTAGATGGATGTTTCTAATAATTAAAGGATTGAAATTGTACGCCTCAAAAATAATAGTCCAATAGATTATGTATAATTACTTTAAGTAAATAGATAATTTAGTTATAAATTATATATAATAATATCTAAACTAATCTAAAAAATAATTATATATAATATTAAATATTTTATAAAATATTATTTTTTTTATAGTTTTTTTTATAGTTTTTTTTTGTATTTTTTGTATTTTTTTTAAAATCTATTCAATGTATTTATAATTAGTGTTATGGATATAAAATAATTATAGCTAAAAATATTTTTTTAATTTATTGATATTTATATCACTTTCTATAGATCTTTAGAAATCTTTAGAACATTATAGAACCTTTTAAAATATTTTAGGATCTTTTAATATTGTCTAGAAGTTTTCAAGGACCTTATATAATCTTTATAAGTTGTTATAGCATCTCATAACCATGCAAGATCTTTTTTAGTCTTTTAGAAGTTTGCACAAAAGATTCTTTATATTTCTAGGATATTCTATAATAATTAGAACCTCTTCTAAAAGCTTTGGTAGGCCTAATTGTTATAGTATAATAAAAAAGAAACATAAAATCAAATGCCTCAATCTTATCAATACAAGTTTTAAAGCAATTAAAGTATTATCTTATTCAAAGTCTTGTACTTAGTGTTATTTTTAATCCAATATATATATATATATATATATATATATACATACATACATACATACATACATACTTTATTGCACTTCTTGATTTCTTATTCTCTCATCTTTGTATCTTTAACAACTAGTATGTTGTATTTAAATAAGCATATTGACAAGATCAAGCCTCTACTAAATAAAATTTTTATTTAGAAGATGATAGATTCTTATAATTTAATTACTTTAGATAATAAATATGTTTTTCTACATTATTACTTATATAATAATATTATATTATATCTTAATACATAATAGGATAGTAATATCTTAGATCTTAGTAAATTTTTATAAAATAATATTATTTATATTTGGATTATTTATAGTAATTTTATTTTTTTAAAATTATCTGAAAAACTTAAAATTTCTTGTTTCTAACTCTTCTATTTTAAAGCACCATTTTACTTTTTTACTACAAAGTTCTTTAAATTTTTGCCAATTTATTTTTTGGCAATTATAACTACACCAAATATGATCTTCAATGTCTAAAATTGCAATGTGATAAGGGACTAATTTAAAATAAAAATAATAGATGTGAGCATAAAGAAATAATAGAAAGGATGAATTTTTGGTAACAAGATACATCTATTATTTGGATACAAATCTTGTTCTTCTTTCTTCTTATCCTCTCATTCATATATATATATATATTTCTAACATAATTAATTTCTAAAGACTAAATTCTTTCATATTAACATCTTTAATTGATTATAATATTTTTATATTGTTTTTAATTTTATTGCATTTTCTAAACTATTCTCCTATTCCTGTACTTCCTCCCAAGAAATTCTATATTTTATTTTTATTTTTTATGAAAGCACTCAATATTTTTTGTAGTTTTTTTCCTTCTAAAAAATAATTAAAACTTAAAAATACACCATGTTGCTGAATTACTAACTGTGATATAATTAATCACTTAATGTTCACTAATTGATTACAATATTGTTAACATTCTCATTGTAAATATGAGAATCGACAGTTGAGCAATACTTTGATTTAGTTAAATTTAATATATGGAATTAAGAAATGAAAAGGGGCATGCTCAATATTCAGTTATAATCCCGGCGTGTTAAAATTCTCTCTTCACAACGTGTATTTCGCCAAAAACAAGTAAAAAAACCATGAAATCCAAGCACAACTGCTCCATCCCACCCAACCCCATCCAATTGTTTGGACCAAACACAGCGCACTTTAAATGATGCCATCCCACGGGGGATGATACATTATCCAATCCAAACCCTTAATTACAAATCCCAAGAAAACGTTAGTCCTTTAACTACCACTGCACTTTAAAGTTCCAACGAAACCACAGAAAAAGTAGGTTGTGTCTTTTTCCGGTGGAAAGCGGGTCCCACACGAACACCTACTCCCGTGGAGGCCCCGTTCAAACAGCATGGACGGTAATAAGACCCTCTCGGTCTGCACCCGGCGATGGTGGTGTGAGCGTTGAAGGCGGAACAGAAGGTGTGACCCCGTTCACACCGCAGGAACGGTGATAGGACCGTCTCTCTCTCGCTGGGTAGCACTTGGCGGATGGATTCCGTTGCGGTGAGAGGCTTTGAAGGCTGGCTGCAGTGTAGCTGATGATGGCCGCCGTTGTGAAGTCTCGCGCACATGAGCGTGGACTCGGGAAGCAACGCAACGGATAGGGTCAACACAACCCTCAGCGACTCACAATAGACTGGTTAGGTTCAAGCCTGATGCGAATTCCGCCACAAACGGGAGTGCCAGCTATGCCTAATATTGAGCCTAGTGGGGCCTGGCCAGCATTGGAGATCTCGCGCGCAGGCCCGGCACGCGCCGCTGCTGGGCCAAAAGCAGCAGCTCAATAGTTGCGCTGGATTCGCTTCCAGACAACTAGGGGGCGTATTTTTACCCAACATCCTGAATGTTGCATATGATTCTCCACTCATTCTTTCCCACATTTGGATTGTTTTGTCTGTGTGTGGAGATGTCGACCCCAGCCGTCGCAATTTCTCGAGCAGCGTCGCTGTGGGTGCAGTCCTTCGGGCTTGGTCTTTGCCTTCATTGGCGGGCGCTGTTAGTAGAGGGGGGAGTCAGGTCGAGCTCCGCTGACGCTGTATGGAGAGAACTCCTACACATGCTAAAGTCTCGATCCGCCAGCAAGTTGTCGTCAGTTCATGCGTAAACAAGAGGAGATTGTGAGTTTGTTAGTTTAGGATCCACCTCTCGAATTACTGACGAAGGTCGTGTTGTTGAAAAGTAGGAAGTTTCGGGCCAACTGGGGTGGACCCTGCGAGGCAGTTCTGGGGAGAGAGGACCTGTTGAAGTTAGAGCGCGAGTTGTGGGCTAGTTTTCGGAGGTGGTTCCTCCATCTTTTAGACCAGTTGCCGCCTGGCTTGCCCCTCAAGTCTCTCTGCCGGGTATCAAAGTAACGGTGCGTTGCAGAAGTGTGTAACCAAGAGAAAAAGAGCGAGGGACCAAGCGTGTGACGTTTGCTGGGACACTCTGCCAGTGCACCTCAACTTCTGATGTTGGAGTGGTGTTTATTAATTGATTATTAAGTTTTTTCTTAATTTCATTTTAGTGGAGAGAAGTGCTTTGTTGCTGCTGAAATCTTCCGAGGTTGCTTCTGAAGTATGTTAGAGATCTACATTTTTGGGTTGGACTTGGCGTGCGAGAGTTCTAGCGATTTCTTTGGCGTCGAAAATCTTGAGGGTTTTTGGTTCTAGCAGTTGCTGTTCGGAAGCTGGGAGCTACCGTCGGCGAAAACTCACGTGAGGACTAATAGCATTTTGAAGTGTATGATGTGTTTTTACGTGCAGGATCATAGTGCTTCTTGTGTCGAGATCGCACCCATTCTTCCACCTTTTAGCAGGACGAGAGGAGAGTCGTTTCTTTGTGAGGTTTTTAAGGATTTAGTTCGAACAAGTAACCTCGGCGGTAGACACCAACCTCGTTGTGTGCAATAACAAATGCCGTCGATCTGAACCAACGTTCTCGTTACCCGCTTGTTGACTTCTGCGTCACTCACAACGCTCACTCACAGCGTGCTTCAGAAAGAATCCTGTAGCCGATACCCTCATGACCCTCTTCAGCTCCCATTTCCCCACAGATTACCGCCAAGTTGCTACGACCTTGAATAGACCTCGTGATAACAGATCTTTCAGCATGCCTGTCTAAGTTTAGCTGCTTGGAGAGCCCAAAGAACAGGGTTTCATCTGGACAGCTGCCGAGAATTTTGCATTTCATCAGCTGTCTTTGGAGCTCAGGTGACTTTCATGCAACAGAGCGAGGAACATTGACCATTTGCGATATTGGATATCCAAGATGATTCTCCTTGGGCGCTGAGAACCATATAGCGCAGAACGATTTGGAGGAATAATTCATTGGCGGTGAAACTGGATTGTAACAATGAAGGCTACTGGAAGTCCACGAGCGGGAGCAGGACTCGACTGGTGTGATACGATGAAGTGCAAGTACCGATGGCCCAGCTATGGCATGTGCATCATGTGCCCCGACAAGCTCCTCCACCGCGGCTGTGGCCTCTCATCAACCTTCTTATATTACTTTCTGTCAATCCTCTTCTTCTCGTTTGTAGGCGTTTGCTTTTCATGGTTAGTGTTCTCCCCTTACAAAAGCCTTAGTGGTGCAGTAATCGCTGGCTGCCAGCCAGATAACGAAGGCTCATGGAGCATCGGATTATATCGTGGGAGCTCCCCTTTCTCTCTGCAGCCACTTGAAGCCGTCAGTCCTTTCTTCATTCCCTCTCTCCTGCTTCAATTGTCTGTTTTTTTCTTTTCTGAAATGCTCTCGTTTTCCTGTCCAAGGTCAACCCATCAGAACTGTTACCAGGGGTGTAGAGCTTACCTTCAATTTCGGGAGATTGAGGGTTATCTACAATTTCAGCATCATGTCATTTATTCAGTGTCGGTGATGACTTGCTGCTGTAGTGGGTACTTTCCTCTAATGCAAAGTCGAGATTGAGAAGTTTGGAGTTGAAAAACTGCGTTGATTCGGAATGTAGTGCTCTGATACCAATTGACTTGCTGCATCCGCAGACAAACAAATGGGTCAACAAAACAGCGGCATGGCCTGTTGCGAACCCAGTATTCACATGCGCGTCCGTGACGAGCATGACTCATCCTAGTAATTTTGTCGCAGATCCATTTATCTTCATTAAGGTGACCTCCCTGCAACTTGCTACGGCCTACTATTACTGTGTCCTACTCTAGCCGCATAGGACAACAACCGATTGCTCTAATTCAGGAAGTGTTGGATCATCCTAATAGATAACAGCTTTCTCCTCTTGAGGCTTCAACTGTTTGACCATCTGAAGTGACATAGATACTAATGGTTTATACTCCCCAATGTCATCTAAACCAGGGCTCTAAAGTGTACTTGTTCTTCGAAACAAAGAACAGTATTACAATGCAAGGAGATATTGGTGTGGCCGAAAGCTCAGACGAAGGGTTAACCTGGAGGTATTTGGGCATCGCTCTCGACGAAGAATGGCATTTGTCCTATCCATACGTCTTCGAGTATGAAGGAGAGGTGAGATTCGATGATCTGGTGTTCATCTTCGTATATTCTATTGTTTCGATTGGACGTGGCTCGGTTTGGTTGGACACCTTCTGCACTGTTTGTTCTTCTAACGTCTCGTTTTTTTGTGTGGTACAGTTGTATATGATGCCTGAAGGCAGCAGAAATGGGGATCTTCGTCTCTACAAGGCTACGGGATTTCCTCTGCAGTGGGACTTCCACAAGACTTTGATCGACCAGCCTTTGGTGGACGCATCCATGGTGAAATACAGTGGACAGTACTGGCTGTTTGCTTCCAATTTCAATCGCTTCAATAGCCGCAAGAATGGCCAACTGGAGATATGGGTGGCGCCGTCTCCCCTTGGCCCTTGGAAAGAACACCCCAGGAATCCCATTAAGAATGGGCCGAGCAGTGAAGGGGCTAGAAACGGCGGGGCTCCGTTTGTGCACGAAGGCAAGCTATACCGTCTCGGGCAGGACTGTGGAGGGACTTATGGGCGCCGGTTGCGTGTCTTCCATGTGGTCATATTGACGAAGAACAGCTACCGCGAGGTTGAGGTGTCGCTCAATTTGGAGCAGTCGAAGAAAGGTCGCCATGCCTGGAACGGCAAGCGGTCTCACCACATGAACCTGCACCAGCTGCCTTCGGGTGAGTGGATTGCGGTTGTGGACGGAGATCGGGTACACTCGGGATATCTGTTGATGCAGTATGCCCTCGGAGGAGCTGCTCTTTTGCTTCTCCTGTCGATGAGCGTCATAGTGGGCTTAGTGTCAGGCTATGGTCGTTGTTTCTTGCCGCCTCTCTCGATTATGCTGAATGGGAGCAAGCGATCAACCGAGTCGTTGCTGCCTTGTGTGGTACGCCCCCAATTGACAACCCGGCTGTGCCGAGCAGTAAGCCGTTTGAACAGAACCGGCTCCTCCCTGCGCAAGAAACTCCCCTCGAATTCACCCCTGCAGTATCTATCTGGCCTCATATGCTTAGTTCTCAGTGTCTGCGCTGTTTGCGTAGTAGTGAACTCTTTCTTTGGTGGCAACGGCGCTCAAGAGCCTTACTCCGTTGCTGGCCACTACTCTCAGTTCACGATGATCGCCATGACATACGACGCGCGTCTCTGGAACCTGCAGCTGTATGTTAAACATTACTCCCGCTGCGCATCGGTTCGTGAGATCGTCGTGGTGTGGAACAAAGGCACTCCCCCGGACCCAGTGTCGGATTTCGATTCAGCCGTCCCGATTCGGATCCGTGTGGAGTCCGAAAATTCGCTCAACAATCGCTTCAAACCAGATCCTTTGATCACGACGAAGGCTGTTCTGGAGCTTGACGATGATATCATGATGACCTGCGATGATCTTGAGCGGGGATTCAGGGCGTGGCGGGAGAATCCCGATCGAATGGTAGGATATTATCCCCGTCTCATTGAAGGCAATCCTCTGCAGTACCGCAACGAGCGATACGCGCGCTCTCAGTCCGGGTACAACATGATCCTCACGGGCGCCGCGTTTATGGACGGTGAATTCGCGTTTTCCAAGTATTGGAGCGCGGGCGCGGCCAAGGGGCGCGCTGTGGTTGACGAGCTCTTCCACTGCGAGGATATCCTCATCAACTTTATTCTTGCGAACCAGACGTCAGAGCGTGCAGTGGAGTATGTGCATCCTGCCTGGGCCGTAGATACCTCGAAGATTTCGGCGTCAGCAATCAGCAGGGACACTCAAGGGCATTACACTAAACGGACGCAGTGCTTGTCACGATTTTCAGAGATTTTTAGTGGCGTCTCACTGAAGAAGTGGGATTTCTTGAGCCGGCAGGATCAGTGGGATAATTGATAACGTCAGCAGTCAATCTAGAGATGAATTCAGCTGTAATCCGATGTAAAATCATGTACTCTGCGTTCACTGTGTAGATTATTATTTGCGAATGTAGTTTAAAAATCCAACAGTTGAATTAGGACAGTGATGCCAGTCCGTTGAACTGGACGGTCATGCGAGAGATGAATAGCATGTGCAGACGGTGGGATACCTGGAGCAACAGAATTCAATTACCGAAGCAGCATCGTCAGGAGTGGAAACTAAAAACTATTGCGCGTATCTCAACATCTCAATCACAATGCAGATCTGCATCTTCTGTACAGTGACAATAGATAGCCAGATTAGGCTGGCGTCGTAACTCTCTTGCTCACACATTGGAAAGATGTATTTCAACTGGCTTGCAACATTCAAAACAAACCACTTGGGTTGGGTGGATATTTCTTTTCAGCTTGTCCTCTACTCGCTAACCCCGTCGACCCTGACTGCACTGCGTAGACCACAATTTGTATGTACTAAATCCAGGAGAGAGTGCTACTTTATCACCATTGTAGACCAGTTTCTATCCAAAATTGTCGGCAACAGCGAGCACCAAGAACTTCTTCACATTGTGCACGACGAATGTATCCAACAGGTCGTTACATAGCCTTCACATCCCCATAAGCAGCAGCATTGAATTTACCACAATCTCACAAAGATGTGATGGGTCTACCTCCTAAAATTTAGTCTCACCCTGCAACTGCAACGTAAGAAGGCAACAAATAAATAAACATCATGATCACATACCCCTAAAAATAGTTTCTTTTAATCTATAATTACCGACTCGCTAAATAATCATTCTAAAGTCATCTAACGTTGTGTCTGCGTAAAAAAAATTCACAAGTAGATGCCGAACCTTGATTGAACGTGATGATGATGGTTTCCTCGGTCCTAGTTGAAGATGACACCATTACCCTCAACGATGTGACCCAAGCGATACACCTTGCCATACGAGTTTTCTTCGGAGACGATCCTCTCTGCTGCATCCTTGCTAACTATCAATACCATACCAATGCCCATGTTGAATGTTCGCCGCATTTCAGCATCGTCCACACCACCCTGCTCTTGCAACCACTTGAAGATAGGAGGCACTTCCCACGAATTAACGTCGATCTCCACACCCAGACCGTCTGGGAAAACGCGAGGGATATTGTCAGTGAAACCGCCACCGGTGATGTGAGCAATTCCCTTAACGCCTCCTTTCGCCACAAGATCCAACACCTGTGAGTGGAACACACGAGGCATTAGAAGACAAAAAAAAAAATTACGCATTTCGAAAGAACCGGCTGCCAACAGCGGACAAATGCCGAAATCGTTTGAGGGTAGCAGAATAAGTAAGGAAAGATAACTAGATGATGCACAGTGGAATATTGCGCGTAATATATCTATTTGTATCACCAGAAGGGGACTGAGAATTTCCACGCAGTATGCAAGGCCATGAACGTGAGGAAAGCGACCGGAAGAGAACATGACTTCAGCTACTCAGATTACAACCTCTAAGGCAAAACAACATAAAAAGCTAAGCTAATTGTTAATGGCTCTGACATACTCTCGGAATGCGACAAAAAACCTAAAGATACAGGGACACGGTAACATGAACGAAATAGACATAATTTCACTTGTCACCTGCTTGACATAGATGGTTGTGGGCGCAAGCAATGCCTCGCCGATGGACTTTCCCGCACCGGGCAATTTGTCATGAAGAGATGCCCCAGACTTAGCCAGCACTTTACGCACAAGCGAGAACCCGTTAGAGTGCACTCCACTTGAAGGTAAGCCAAGTAGAATATCACCAGGAGCAATACTCTTTCCATCGATCAGCGCATCCTTTTTCACACTTCCTACTGCAAATCCACTTAAGTCATACTCCCCGGGCGCATAGAACCCGGGCATTTCAGCCGTCTCTCCACCCAGCAGCGCGCAGTCCGACTGCTTGCACCCGTCCACAATTCCTTTGATAACTTGCTCCGCTTGGTCCACGTCCAAATGACTGGTCGCAAAGTAATCCAAAAAGAACATAGGCTTGGCGCCGCTCGTGATAATATCGTTCACACTCATCGCCACCAGGTCGATCCCGATCGTGTCGTGCTTGTCCATGTCAAACGCCAGCTTCAGCTTGGTCCCAACACCATCAGTGCCCGCCACCAAATACGAATCCCCAAAGGGAAACAACCCTCCAAACCCGCCAATTCCCGGCGTCATCTTCGCAATTCGCCGCACGAGCTCCGTGCCCGCGTCAATGTCCACCCCGGCATCCTTGTAAGTGAGCCCCTGACCATTGCCAATCGTCGTACTCGCCACAGCTACAGGCTTCCTCACAGCCAAGCTCCTGCCGCACCTCTTGGCACTGCAGAGGCTGACTTCCGCCCCGCGCAGCTGAGGGAGCTCCGTGCTCTTCCGCAGGCCCGCGCAGGCGCCGGCAGCTAACGCACACGACATACTAGCGGTCGCCATGGCCAAAAACACCGCAAAACCCTACGGAAAAGAATTAAAAGTTGAGAGGTAAAATACAGCGAAACAGGGCGATGCAGTGACCGATAGAAAGGGGAACAGAGGCGCAAAGCTTAAGTATGCAGGGATTTGGTGAGGGTAGTGGAGAATCTTGCCACTGACGAGACGGAATGGTTCGTGTATATCTGCGCGGCCAGGTGATTGGGCCGACGAGAGAATTTCTTTGGCACGAATTCTCGGTAATATGCTCCCCCACCTCTCTCCTAATCACTCTCCCCTTTCTCTTCCTCCGTCTCCCCCCGTCTCCCTCCGTCACGTCCCGTCCTCTCTCGTCTCGTCTGGTTTCCTCTCGTCCCGTCTTCCAGCCTCCGTCCCTGCTTCCGTCGTCGTTGTCGTATGCTTGGTGAGATGCTGTGGGGTTCTTATATTCGAGTTAGCAAGCTGAGGTGGCACTGCGTTACGTGACACATCATATGGAACTTCAATCGTTGGAATAACTACTAAAGTAAAAAAAAAAAAAAAAAAAAAAAGTAACGATAAGGAGAGTTTTATTATGAGGTGTTTGTGTATGATGTAGTTGTGAGTGAGTGATTGCATTTGTTTTTGTTTTTTTGTTTTTTTTTGTGTGTCTTTTACTTTTTTGGAACAAAATCAATGAGATAAGGTGTATTTTTTTTTTAATGATAACTAGTACTTTTTTTTCTTTCTTTCTTTTGGTAACTTAGTCTATTGATTAAAACTTTGGTAAATTAGGAGTGTTTATGAATAAACCTTAATACTAATTATGTCTTAGTTGCTACAGTTGGCAAGAAACAATTGAAACTAAAAAAGAGAAGCAGCCTGCTTTGTAAGACATCATCTTGTTTACATGTGCTTAAGTGTGAAAATCTATTTGGATATCATTGAATGAAAATTTAAAGTATTTGAATCTATACATCAATCAATTGAATATATTCATTCATTAATTAACTTTTAAGCATATATATATATATATATATATATATACACACACACACATTTGTTTTTTTATGTCTAATAATCTGTATCCAAGGTTTGCAGTGCTTTTCAGGAAAAAAAAACATATCTTTATCTCTGTTTTTTCATATACAAAAAATAAATAAAAATAAGAATGGATAATTTTATGGCTTGAAAACTACATCATCATTAATTTTCAATGTCTTATGGCTCATCACAATTTCTTTCAGATTCTATGGATGGAAGATGTATCGAACATCCATCATCTTTCATCTTTCACCAAGTCCTCTTGTTGTATTTTTATGAAGATGCTACACGTTTTCAACTTCAATCTATACAGTCTTTATTGTTAATATTTAATTTGTTAAATTCAAATGATCTTATTGCATTTGGTAGGTTATAATGACTTTATCATGCAAATCTTCAATACAATATGCCAAGTTACTCAGTCAATATTGTGTTGATTTGTCATTCAATGCACCACATTTCAAACTAGAAAATATCGTTCCATACTCTGCTTCGCCTAGTGTGCCATGTCACCAAGAAGCCCTCCCCGACTGCCCACGTGTCACGAAGCAAATATAATCAGTTGGCAACCCATGCCACGTCAACGAGGATCTCGATGCCTCTCTTGAATTCAACAAGGCTCCTCTGCCAACGAGGAGACGTCTTATCAATCACGGGTTCGACCCCTTCCTCCGACGATGAAGACTCCACATTTCCGCTGTCCTTCAAGCCTTCACCGTCACATGCTGTGTCGACGAAGCCATTGCGCACTTTGCTGCTGCTGCTGCAGTGATCCACCGTAGCGAAGCACCGATTATGAGTAGTGCGTCAGTGGTTGACGAGGAATCTGTTGCCTCTGTGCAGGTGGGTTTACCTACAAAAGCTGCATTGGGTTTCACTTGTTTAGGCGGCGATGCTCCTCTTTCTCAAGCTCTACCATGACTCTTTGTGACAGTGGGCATCTAGTTTTGTGCTTGTTTTTGTTGCAAATGTCATTGTGATTCGGTGTGAGGCGATGATGCTTACATGGATCAGGTTGTAGTGAAATTGGTGCAGGATCAGCCAAGTCATGTGAGTCAGGGTTAAAGAATTTCGGCATGCTTAGTGCTGCTCTCAAAGGGGAGCACGAAGAGAGTGTTGGACTTGAATGAGTTTTCGAGATGTAGAGGCTGGGGGTCTGCCCTCAGGCCCCAGGCTGCAAGATTCCACGCAAGCGCTCGCATCGGGAGTGTTTTAGATTAACACTGCTGTCTCTTCGTTTAAGCGTCTCGTTAATTCGTTGGGCACTGACAAAGACACTCCTGTTCTTCGTGAGAAGCTGTAAGCTACTCCTTTTCTTGAGTTTGTTGCATGGGTACAAGTGTTTATTTGCAGTTTTGAAAATGTTGATGAAGGTTGTATCGAGATTGAAAAATGCAACGGGCTAAGTGCATCAGTGCGTTTATTCCAAAGAAACAACTTGAATATCTACATTTCGGTATAATTACGAAGTTTATTCTCTTGCAGGCATAAAACGCGGTAGCACATAGGACAACTCGCGAAAGAAACAGTCTCAAAGTTGAAAGTGGCTAGTGGACATGACCACAATAGACCTGTTCATGTGAGCTTTCGTCACCATTTACTAGAAAATTTGACTCGTTTCTTTTAGGAGTTAAGTTATTGCCGTCTTCCTTACAATGAAGATAACCACAGTTTGTATTTGTCAGGGTTGCTCGTTTGTTCTGAGCTCAGTGTTCTTCGTCTTCTTAGTTAATGATACTCATACTTGATATCAGAAATTGTTCTTATTTGGTGGAGGAAGTAAGCGTTTATGTTGATGTTTTGGGAGGTATAGATTGCAGTGATGCAGTCCGTAAACGTCCAGGTATGCCTACTTTGAAGCATGGGCACGACAGGTGGTGCTAGCAATCGTAGTTGAGTCGATAAGGCAAAGTGCACTACTGTCCTTTTACCAAGTTCTTCAATCTTTTCCTGTTGTGATTGAAGTGGAGAACCATTTCCTACGCAGGATACCAAGAAATTGAGCGATGCAAAACTTGCTAAAGACTTTCAAGCTGTGCTTGTAGAGTTTCAGAATGCTCAGAGAATCGCTCAGGAGCGGGAAAGATTGTACGCACCATTGATTCCTGAAGATGTATTACCAACAAGGTCTAGCCCGTGTTCCACCTTGCAACTCCTCTTATTTCATTATCTATCATACTATCTGCCCTAATTATTCTTAATGGGGTAATCAAAATTCTGCAATTTAGAGGACCAGGTGATTGTCTTCTTAGTGTGTCTGGATTCCTATTTGAAGGTGGCTTACATTGTTGCCATCCATACTCATTCTAATCATATTCTGGGAAAGGTGCTCTTTTAGTTCGCTCAGTCTTTCAGCTCATGTCGTTACCAATTAAGTTTCCATGGAAATAAAGTTGAGCTATGGAATGTGTCGGTGCACTGACATAGGCTAGTTTTCTGAGCTTTTAATAACTCATGAGATGCATGTTTTCGTGCAGGCAATATCCAACTGACGTGAATTCAGTGTCAGAGGAAAACCTGGAACAGAAAGCTTTCAATGCTGCATAAAGATCGTAAGAGCTTACCATCTACTCTTAAAGAAGCTGGTTCTCTGTAAACCTGTTTTTGTTAATCTGTTTCATATGCTTTGTGAAGTGCACGGCACATATCAGAGAACCTTCATTTATTTGAGCATATACTCTGGATGGTGAGGATCTTAACATCAAAACAATAGGGCTTCAACTATGTTGTAACCGACTAGGGTAAGGAAAGAAATTGTGGTTAAGGTAGAGGACAACTGCTTCCATTGTGAAACTTCTCCCGGATGCGAGGGATTTTTATTTTGCAGTAGAATATTAATTTTCCTGCAATCTTACTTTCGTTGAGGTGTATATGCACATTCAAACGTACCTTCGGCTTCGGAAAATGCGACATACTTTGTCTGTTACTTACGCTTTTGGTATTACCCAGTAAGCCTTCTGGGTTCTTGGCACTTTGTGCTTTGATTATGTGTTAAGACAGCTTCATAGTTGTTACCTACTATAGATTTGGTCTTGCAAGATGCAGGATTTAATAATTATAGTCGACATGGTTGATGTATTATGGTTGTGCAGGCAAGACTTCATTCAACTGGAGAACGAAGCAGTTTTCAATGAAGCCGTTCTCGAGGAAAGAGAACAAGGCATCCGAGAAATACATCAACAAATCGGTGAAGTAAATGAAATATTCAAGGATTTATCTGTTCTCGTGCATGCTAAAGTTTACATAGTAGGTAACACATCATTATCATCTCTCAATTTCTGTTATTTCATATTCAACATCAAGTGTACATAATTTAATGGTCGCTATTCTTTCTTTGATTTGGAAATAATAGTAGTACTGCATTAATATTATTGACCCAGGATTATTTTTTTGTTGCAGATGACATCGATGCCAACGTACAAAATGCTGAAGCTGCAACTGAACAAGCAAATCACCAGCTTGCAAAAGCAGCCAAGGGCCAGAAATCTCAAACAACAACGGTAATCTTTGCACTTTTTGAAGCCGTTTTAATTGTATTGTACAAATCACGCTCATCAGTCCTGCACTTCTTTGTCTTCAGCTGAAGCCTTGCACTTCTTGATGTTGATGTTTGTATAAAGAATGTTGAACAGTTATTAGTCTTGTTAAAACAGTTGTTAGAACTTTGCATAAAGTGTGCAAAATGTTCTTTTTCTCGTGACGATGATTATAATCTTAATGACATTGATGTCTGAACTGCTCTGACATGTTGATTTTGTTTGCTGACATGGGTGGTTTGACTAACACCTCTTTTGTTGGTGTTTTTTCTGCAGACTTGTTTGATTTTGGTAATCGTGGCACTGGCAATGCTTGCACTGGTCCTCTTCTTCATACGATGATAATGTTTCCTTAATTGTGTTTCAATTCGGAGCCTGTGTTATTAGACTGTGATTACTCCAGTTTAATTGTATATTCAGTCAAACTAATCTAGAAACAGTTAAATCATGAATTGTATATGTCTCTCTCATTCGGTACTACTGTATAATGATAATTAAGCGGTTTCGATTTAGAATTGATTTTACAGAAACACATTCCTAATGTATTCAGAAGTGTCTGTAATACTTTTATGTGTGAATACAGATATGTGTGCATCCACATGATAATCACAAAAATCTTAAAAAAACATCATTTAGAAAATTCTTTTGCACGTAAGAAATTTCTTCGAACATCAAAAAAAACTTAAAACTCTAGTGGCATACTTGAGTTAAAAAACCTGCTATTTTTCAATAAATAAATAAATACATAAGTTATTTATTTTCCAGTTGCAATTTTCAATTTAAGCAGATATAGCTCTTATTCTTTAACCTTTTTGTTTTGCACAAGTCTACTTGTGTGTTTAAGGGACATAAGAAATCAGATTTATTGAAAATTGACTAAGTTAATTAAACACTTACTTATGTAATTTTATAGTATTATTTAATTATTTATTAAATATTTTGATACTAATTTTCATTTTTAAATATGTGATACACTTACAAAAGAAGTTGAAGTAAAAATGTCACAACTGTTTAACAGTCCATAGATATACATTATTGTTTTTCAAACTCCATTTAGTAAAGCAAAGAATATTATTGAAGAATATTAAAATCATAAAGTATGTATGATGTTTTAATAAATCTAAAAAATCATAATTATTTAATTTTATTATAAAACATAATTTAAATATATATATATATATATATATTTTTTAAAAAAAAATTAATTTGAATTTTAAATTAATATTTAAATATAAATACACACATATATCTATAATGTGGTATTTCTTCTTTATTTTATTATTGATAATAGGTGCTTAAATTCAATCATTAATTTTATACTATTTAGACATTTGAAATTTCAAATATTATATGTATGTGTGCCTATGCATATTAAATTTATACTTGATTTTTTTTTCTATATTTATTTATTTATTTTTAAAATTATCCAAATTCATAGAACTTTTATTTTTGTAGAGTTCTAATTATTTTCTATTATTTGTGCATTTTCTTGAAAATGTCTTTTTGTAAAATTTTATAAATTAAAATATTCTATTGCTATTATGTTATAATTTTTTAAATAA
Source organism: Physcomitrellopsis africana (assembly GCA_036785485.1). Taxonomy (NCBI): domain Eukaryota; kingdom Viridiplantae; phylum Streptophyta; class Bryopsida; order Funariales; family Funariaceae; genus Physcomitrellopsis; species Physcomitrellopsis africana. Next base: position 603,869 of record JAWRVF010000073.1, on the reverse strand, counting down.
TAAATTTATTATTTTAAATAATAATTTTTTTTAGAAATCATAACATAATAGCAAATAAGATTATGTTATTAATTTATTAATTTGTATGATTTACTTTAAAAAAATTATTATAATATTCTTATATATTAATATTCACAAAAGAATATTAAAGACAAGTTGTTTATAAATTTCCTTTTACAATTTATCTTTCTATTAATTTATTACAATATAATTTAATATCTAAAGTAAAAATCTTATTAAATATATTTATAATTTTATTTTATTGATTTTAGCATATAATTATTTTAAAATTAGATAGAATAAAATAAAAAATTTATATAAATTTTATATTATATTTTCTTAAACAATTATTAATTACTATAGTTATCTTAATTTATTTTTTAAAATTTTTGATTAGTAAAAGAATTGAAATAGATTCAATTTAAGTTATACAATATAAAATTGTTGATTTATTTTATCATAATATTTGTTAAAATATTTTAAAATATTTAAAATATAAATTATAAATAAATTATAATACTTAATTAAATTAAAATTAATATACTATTAAATTAAAAATATTCTATATTGTTAAATATACCATATTATTGATTAAAATAATTAGATATTTTATCATTTATTATTTTTGATTATTTTTAATAAATCAAAAAAATAAAATAAAAGATAATAATATTTTTAATTATTTTTAATTAAATATTTTATATAATTTATATTTCTAAAATTAAAATTTATTAACATATGAATCAACCATAATCATACATAGAATCTATTATATAAATAATTATTAATATAATCTCAAAATATGATTTATATTCTTGTATATAATATTCTTTCTAGTAATTAATCTCCTAATAACTAATAACCTCCAATAATTAATCAAAATTTAGAGAACCAACTTTGTTCTATGGTACATAATTAATAACCTTTGATTTCTAATAATTAATAAATTTTTATTAAAAATTATTAATTAACAAATATAAGAACTTATACAATCCAACTATCTATGTTGTTTGTTGGTGTCTTACAATTTGAAGTTGTTGCTGTAGCTCTTATAAAATCTTATAGGCAATAATTTGTATGGGTTTTTGTAGATCTAAGAGAAAAATAGTAGCTTGAAGGACATATAGCTTTTCTTTCCAAATTAAAGTTGGTTCTATACTTTGATTTATTTCCATCCAAACTTTTATAATGTATTTTTTAATGTAATAATACCAAATAGATCTTCATTAGAAAGCTCATTTTATGTATCTTATTCTTCTTCCATTAGATTAAATAAGGCTTAAATAGACATAAGATTTGCAATTAAAAAATATCAAATGGCATCAATCATATTCCATTTAATTTAATTTTTTTTTCTTTTGATTGATGGCAATTAATATTTCTTCTTGAAAGAATTTTATATATTAAAAGTAATTTTTAATAGTAGCCTCTAAGATACTACTCTATATAATTTTGCACCAATTTATTATTGTTAATTGGTTAATCTTATAAATGTATGTATTTCTTTGTTTATTTTTATCAATAGCATCTTGGAGTTGGAAGCACCAATATCTTCTCTTGAATGTAATAATAATTCCAACATCCATTGGTTGAATCTTGGAAGTAATATTGGAAAGAAGAAAATAGACTTCAATGTTTATCAAAGAAAGATCTCTTGTTCCATGTGATAGAGCATTATCTAATAAGAGCAATATCTTTTGATTATAACCTGCATCTGATTGTTCAATTTTTGAAGGCATTTTCAAAAGAGTAGTCATGTCATCCATGCTTTACTATTATGGTAATAATAAAATCCAAGTTGTTCACCTCTTTTTTGATTGAAGGTGCTCAATTTTGCTATGTGTCTAAGAATAAATGGTTCCAACTTGTTTAATCTATCCACATTGGCCATCAAAGCAATAATAAACTTGGTTTTATCCTTCCTAGATCTTTTAATTTGTTAGCATGTAATAGTCTTCTTTGGTGCCATCTAATAAAAAAACCTATCTTATCTATGTTGTAAATGTCTTATTTAACATATTGTATAAGTTTAATTTTTATATATGATATGATTTCCTTAATAACCACAATATCTACCAATCCACTTTCTTTGAATATCTTAAAGGCATAAAATCTAAAACAACTTTGGAATTTGAAGAACCATCCATTTAAAAGTTTTAGTGTATTTTCATCCAATTGAAGCATTTTTGTATGGTGTCTCCCTTTTTGTTTGATGAACTCCAAAGAAAGTGCAATTTTCCTTATTTGACATTGTAACACCCAATTGGCAACAACTTCATTGAATTGGAAATGGTGGACAATACAAGCATGGTTTACAATCAAATTTTGAACATCTATCTTCAAATATAACTAGTGTTTGACAAGAATGTTGCTAATTGTACTGTAGGTTGGTACATTTATAAGGTGGAATTCTTCTTTAGCCTAATTGACATCTTAGAATTGTACTCTTTATGCTCATAAATCTTAAACTTTTAGGCATTGGTCAAGTTTGATTGACGAAACATGGTTGAAAAGAAATAGAAGACAAGAATAGAGAAGGAAAGTAGGAGAGAGAAGATGAGAGGATTGGATGAATAGAAAATTGAACTATTGAATAAAAAAAAGTATGGTTGACTTTTTATACTTTTTGCCAAAAACCAACTCTTATTGCTCAATTATCATGGTAGAACAACCAAGGAGAAAAAATTATAAGAATATTTCTTGTTCACTCAAAAATCAAATAAAGCCCTGCTTGACACTTGACACACAAGGAAAACAAAAAGGGAGACACTCAATCAGAGAATTAAAAACAGATCACAACATTTTCCTATCTTCAATATGTGGGTCCAAGAATGCCATACCTCTTTAAGTTTGCCAAATTGCTCAGATCCACGTTCATCCATAGTCATCTTTCTTAGAAAGCGATAGCAATTTGGATGATGCTCTTTCTTAAGCAACTCAGGACAATATCATTCAATCAGCAACTGCAAGATCACAGCGATATATGAGGAGACAATCAATATATGCTCTCCAGTCCTAATAACTTCGAAGATAATTGGTGTTGTTGATTATCCTTGCATATGGGAGAGACTGTTGAAGTTGAGTTTCACAGGAGCTTGATGATGTTGAGCAGATCTAATTCATGCATAAGTTAGATTGAATACACCGTAATTTTGCATGGCTTCTGATTGCAGAATAATTTCTTGGTTGCTAAGGTCGGGTTTTGATCTGTGATGAGCAAGACGTACAAGACACATGTGCTTGAATACTAGGGGTGAAGAAGATAGCAATGTCAGAGATCACAAAAAGCTTAAACGATTATCTCTAGAAGAAAAAGCGTCGTGGACAGTTGAAGCTTCACTTCGGGAGCCCCCGACACTTGGAGCACACTTGGGTTCTGATCTATACCTCTTGCTCGGTCAATGGAAGCACAGACAGACATGGAAGCTACCTACGAATATATCATACCCAGTCACCATCGACTGTATCTAAACTCAATTCGTGAAACCTTTTGACTTATAACTGCAGAATTTTTTGTGCACAAGTGGTTCATCACATCTGACACTCGTGCACGCCCCTTCAAAGGTCAACTTGAGACCTCTTTCTAAGAACTGCTTGTTTCCAGCATCGATAATCCAGTTCATTGTTCCGTCTCCTCCTATCCGTGTCAAAGGTCTTGTCTAGCCACAGGACACTACGCACTTGAAGTTGCAGGGAAGAACACTCTCTCTGATCACTCTGACACAATTCGCTGGAGCAATACAACCTATCACATCGTGCAGATGAATAGAACTAAGGTTCTCGTGTTGATCAAACTGAAGAATTCAATGCTGTGTTCACTCACTAGAACCCTCTTCTCAAAAACTTCTCGAATTCCCAACAAGAAAAAGAATCATCACAAGCAACCAGCAGTTTAATCTCAACTCTAAGAGAAAAGGTGGAGAAGAGTTATTACTTCCTTCATCTACCGACGTATCACACAACACTGCATAGAAACAACACTGCTTCTCAAGTTCCATTTTGCACACCCACAAATCAAATCAACTCCTTAAACTCTAGACACCAAAACCCCTGCAGTTACTCCCCTCATGACAAATACATGACCCACATACAGAAACCATTCAACACTCGCTAATTCAACCACCTATCTCCGAGTTCTACTGATTGCACAACCACCGAACTCTTGCAAATTGAAACTTCACCCGAGGTAGGAGAAAGTGACCACACTTGTTGGCAATTCCTCAAGAAATGCATCCATTTCTCCCTCAGGCCTCAGTTCTAATCACAAGGTATCGAGGCTGCTCAATGTTCTGAAAGAGTGGAAAATTAATAGTGGAAAACAGACTAGATCATGAACCAAAGATCTGAGAATACACTTCACATTTTCTGAAGCAATATCAAACCGAGCGGTCGCCCTGAAGAAAACTATTCCTGCTGCCGTGATTACGCCCACCTCTCCACTTAAGCAACGCAGACGACCACGACGAGGCCGCAGCAATAGCAAGAGACCTTCGCTTGCAATAGAAGTTAAACACAATATCATAGAAGAGCATCAATAATAGAGATTTTGTAATCTCTATTAATTTATTTATTTTCACTATTTTTTCTTTTCTTTTCTTTTCTTCCTTGATGAAAATGGCGTTAATTTTTTTAGAAATGTATTTAGAAGTAAGGTCAAAGCGGTTTTGAAGAGAGTCTGACCTAAAGTAAGATTAGAATTAACAAATGCTTTTAGATTTTTTAGAAAATCAAATCCAATACAATAACTTTCAGATATAGAATAACATGCAAAGGAGATTGGAAGAACAAGAATACCAAATTCTATCAATCTGAAAGAAGGAAACAATGTAGAGATTATATAGTAGAATATATATAGAATATATAGTAGATTATATAGAAGAAAATAATGTAGGGATTATATAGAAAATAACAAGATAAAAAGGGATGTAATTATTGTAGATTTCACTCTACATATCAAGAAAATAATACAATTGGAAAAATTGATTTAGTACAAATGAAGCCAAATAAAGAGTTAAAAAATAAATATTAATTAATTAATTAAATCATATATAAATTTGAATTTTCATTGTTAAAAAGTTCCAAATATAATTTTAAAATAGATAAAAATATCATAAAATAAAAATATTTTTTAAAAAATATAATTATATTAAACAAAAAATTATCAAATATTTCAATAAAATAATATATATTAAATTAAAAATAAAAATTATATGTTTATTAAAAATACGAATCTCTCTTAATAAATATTAATTTTTAATAAAATAAAATAAAAATTATAATATTAAAAAGATACTTTAACTACTAAATCTTAACAAAACTTGGATTAAGATATATACATATTAGAAATAAATTCTTAAATTTAGCTTGTTTATTGCTATTGCTAGAAAGGACAAAAGAACCAAGCAAGAATTCTAACCTAGATTGCATTACAATAATTTTAAATAGATAACAAAGCATTAGAATGCTATTGGTAGGAGATAAGTATTTCAAATAGCAAATTCTAAAATTTGAAATTCTATTAATTTGAAAAAATAATAGAAGTATTTTTTTAAAATTATAAATTTTATTACAAGTGAAAAAAAAAAAAAAAAAAAAAAAAAAAACCTTCAATTTTCAATTGATTGGATGCACTTATTGTTTAAAAATCACACATAGTATAAATAATTTTTAAATACATATTAAAGTCAAGAAAATCTAAATTAATATTAAAATTATCACTTTTTTATTATATTAAAATAACTATTATAGTTACCTAAACTACTTAATTAAATAGAAAAAATAAGAATAGATTAAATAAATATATCTTCTCAAATTTTTAACCACCTTTGTATACAATATATATTTAAAATTTGAGAAAAATATCATTTGATAAAATTAGATTTTATTACCTTATAAATAAATTAAAAAATCTAATTATTCTTTGTAAAACTTATCTTTAGAAGAAAGAATAATGTCATGGTTACATAGACTATAGAAGTAAATAAAAATACGTAGAAGTAGAAATTTGTTAAAAGTAGATGTGGCTTTGAAAATTTTTTATAGAAGTTTTTTATATCTTAGAAAGTACTATAGAAGCATACTACAATTTAGACACTTTTTTAATATGATTATTTATATATTTTAAAAAAAAAAATTTGATCTTTTTTTTAAACACTTAGTGCCTCTAATGCTTAAGAAGAGTTTTTCAAGTCAACTAAATTAACAACTAGATCTATATATTTAAATTTTAAATATAATTTTTTATACTCTTTAATTATAGATAAAAACAAACTATGTGATTGCAATGATACCTTCAAACATAGGAACATGTTACATTATCAATCCTTATTACTAGAATAAATCAAAAGATAATAAAAAATTATTATTTATTATATAATATTAATAGTATAGTACACTTAGTTGATAGACAATTTTAAAAAGCATCTAGATAAATAAATAACTACTATTATATTAGACAAAGAAATAAAAGTGATTATATGGATAAAACATCTAAAAAATATGGTAGACCAAACTATTGATACTCTTATTTGAATACAAATTAGCACATACACCTAATAAAATAAAATACAGAAAAGAAGAATATAACAACCAACACCATGAATCTTCAATCTTATATATATATCTAATTCTAAATATAATTGTATAGAATCTTATATTAATAAAAAAAAATTAAAATTATGCTAAAAATATATTTTAAAAATATATAAGAAGAACTAATAACAAAAAACTTAATATGATTAGAATATAAATATGGTTGCAATTGAATAAATAAGATGAGTAATATGTTGCAAATTAAAATCAACAATACATAGTTAGTTGGAAAAAAATAAAATAGAATAAAATAAAAATAATTTTTAAAAAATCTTTTTTTTTCTTTTAGATCTAAAGCATTAAAAAAAAATAATAGAGCCATACTAACAAATAGTTATCTTTGAATTTTTTTTATATTAAAATATTAATAATGATAATATAATAAGATTATAATATTTTAGAAAAAATTATAAGAAATCCTTTATATAATAAGAAAGAATCACAAAAAAAAAAAAAAAAAAAAAAAAAAAAAATGTAATCTAAGGAGATGATCAAGAGCTAACTATGGGAAGGTTGAAAAAAATTATAGCTTGAGGTTAACACAAAAAAGAGAAGAGTAGACTTCAAATTGCTAAGTGCCAATGTACAACTTTTAGCTAAGGCCAATTTAATTTTAAGAATCCACTCAATACTTAAAATAATAAATAATAAAATAAAAAATTCCAAGAATATCAAGCTAGGATATCAAATAGGAAATTAATTAAAATAAATCTAAAAATCTATCATAATTAAAATTTTATATTTATTAAAATATATATAAAAAATAAAATATATATTTTATTCTTTTATTAATAAAATTATATATAGAATTTATATAATCTTAAAATATTTAATAATATTCTAAATAAATAAAAATATTTTTTTAATTATTTTATATCAATTTTTCCATTATGTGATATATTTTTAAAAAAAATACAAACTTAGTAGGATTAATACAAATGAACTTGGTAGAAGAGAGTAAAATTTTGCACCTTAGAGAAAACATACAAATATTTTATATTTAAAAATTAAGCCTAAATAAATAAATAAATAAACAGATATTCTTATAAATACTTTTATTAAGCAAATAGAATAATTTTTTAAGCTCTATATTTGAAAATAGAATAATCTATATAATTTATCATAGTAATCTAATTAGTTTAATTGAAATATCAATTCAAATTTAATAAAAAAATTATGGAATATAATCCTTTAAATTTCAACTCAAATATTTTATTATTAAAAAAGAAATATTGAAGGATTTTTGTTGATATTTAAATCCTATTAGAAGAAATAGATAAATCAAACAATCAATCAATCAATCTATCAATGAATTTTTTATTGAATTTTTTTTAAAGAAGTTCTTATGAAGATTAAACAAGTTTTATTTATCAGCACATGTATTTAAGGATAAATGTATTTGAAGTACAAAATTATAAGTATGACAAATTTCTCCAAGCACTTATTGGTTAGCCTAGTTGTTCAAATAACTCCATGTGGTAATTCCTAGTAGTATATAAAATCAAGTTAAGATTTTTAGAGAGAAAAAAATAAAAAGACATACAAAATACGTGAGAGTAAAAAAAATTACTTAGATTTTATAGTAAAATCAACAAAAATTATTACATTTTTTGCATTTCTGCAAATAAATAAATAAATTTATAACCCCCAAATAAACAAAAACTCTTTTAAAAAGCTTTCAAAGTTTGGCTTAAAACTATCAAGATTGGAACCACAGGAAATAGAAACCTACTTAAATGGAACTACTCTCCCTCTAAATTTGTATCTCCTATGACATATTTTTAAAAAGAGTAGCAAAGAAATTCACCCTCAAAGGCTTTGTTTTGGAGGTAGCTGGGAACACACCTGAGCTGGACTGGCAAAGCTTTTCAATGCTGCACTCACTGGCTCCATGGGCACAACACAGACTGCAAGATCAGCATTATTTGGGAAGCTATGAAGTGCCTGGCGGTTACAGTGTGTGGACTCAAACACCTTCATTCATTGTTTATCAGAATAGTTCATTGCTTCAAACCTAGCCAGATCTGCTTTCCTTGCTTGTGCTTACTCCAGAAATTCCTGTCCAGCAACTTAAAAACGAAGTTCACAACTGATTCTTTAGGCATTTGCGTGCCTAACATGGGAGTACAGAAAGAAAAAGGCTTCGTGTCCTGAAAGAAAGAAAGAAAGAAAAAGAAAAGGAAAAAAGACTTCAATAAATGCTGAACAAGTTGCACTCCGGTGTATTACACTTATGTAGTGATCAACCCTAATTGTCAGGCCCCTTATCCAGTCAAGAGAATCAATTGTCTGGAGAATTAACACTGTGGGTCTTAAACGTGGAAGTTGTGTGCATAGTGGTGTATGACATTTCTTCCAGTGTCTGAATTCTCTCTGTTTTGTTTGGTGTTAAGAGATTCGGCGGTTAATGTTGTAGAACAGAAACACTAGCAGTATTAATCTACTCTGGCAATGCTTGTAAATGTAACGTTCATCTGAGGAATTGTTGGGTGATTATACAACCGTAAGAGCTGTGTTTATGGTAGTAGGTTGTATCATGTTTCGTAGCTCGCAATTTTATTGATGAAGTTTGGTGTGTAACACTTGAAGATGACAGTCTTTCTGAGATTATGCAACACGTATCGCATGATACTTCTTGGGAGTACAAAATTTGCAGCACTTATGATATAATAACCCAAAAATGAAGGTGACACTCAACCCTTAAAAGTGTTGAGCATTTTGCCTGTGATCTGTCAAAATCCATGAATCCTAATTACATTCATATCAAGAAAGAAATCGCATTCGAAATTTCGTTATTTCCTTTAAATTCGAAAGTATATGCTCTACTAAATCGAGTGGATTATATCAAAATTGAACCTATATCTTTCCTATCGAAAAAACCAGGGAAAAAGAAATCATATATTTTGATACTGTTTCCTGTAAGACCATTAAAAGCGACAACATAGCCTACAATTTTGGTTGCATCATCAGCGCACAGTAATGTGTACGTAATGTAACTGAACATTACTTCAGCGCAAAACCCAACCTGACTGACAATTTCATTACAGGTTGGCATACAACTTTTTTATATCCCAAAGTCAGCAACGAATGCACCATCCGTCTATACAGAACGGACCCACTTACTGCTGCGCAAGAAAGCCATTGCTGCACAACATAGAAGCGTACTATTGATAGGAAGCGTCTCAATAGTCCTGAAACTAGACACGAGTCTCCATCAGAGCGTCAGCCTTCGATTGATACAGGACAAAGTCACATTCAATTAATAAAAGGTGGAAGATGTTCATATAGACTGTCAAATTGTCGACTTTATTCCCATCTGGAATAAATTCCAAATACAGCAATTGTTTGTAAGCCAAGGTCCTGCACGAATTGACAAGAGACCTAGCAAATGAAATAAGAGCCTTGTGCAGGTCATTAGCAACTCTATTGCCACTGTACACTTAGCAATTCATCACCACAATAGAAAACCTCTTGGGTTCCAGCAGTGAAACAGGAAAATGGAAACAAGGTTGTCATATTCATGACACTATATTGTGATGAATAGGTAGGACCACATTCATACACGACTGAACTAATTACCTCCTATGCAAGATACTTACATAATTCTGTCTGTCCTACTTACAGCGAAAAATCACCGAGCACGTAAACCCACTCGACCTGGATAATACTCGTCACATCCAGACCGTCGTGCAATCTTCCACCATGTACTTTGACGCATGCACAACAACAGTTCTCCAGCGACAGTGAACCCATCTATCTGCAACCTATCTATCTGTGGTCCCTAATCCAACTACCTGCAGTCATCAGCATCCTCATCTGCCTGACACCCCATGCCAGTTGCGGGCACTTCCATAAAGGCTCCCCTTCACGAAAGACTCTCGACGGCAACGCAAAGCCCCGATTCAGCAGCCACCGATTGCCTCCTCCAACTACAAACCATGGCCTCTTCCTCGCTCTCGGCTCCTTCGCCTGTGGCTCCGGGAACCTAAACCTCCACCCAGGTTCTCACTGTTTCCAGACGGATTTCCGGTCAACCTATTCGCACTGTTCCCTTGCACCGGCTCTCCCCACAAAGTGCTGCGTGCCGCACTGCTTCGAGCTGGATGGTACCGACCACGCACTAGAGATGGTAAGCCTCTACTACCAGCTATTGATGACGCTGGACCCAAAACTTGAAACAGCAAAAATACCGTCCACCAATTTCCATCATCCCCTGGAAAGTCGTTGTCGTCACCTCCCTCGTCGTCGCCGTCGCCGTCGCCACCGATCACATAATCTCCCAGCACCGTTGCGCCTGGCATGGTCGACTGTATCGTACTCAACACGTCCCCTAGGTCGCGCTGTCGCTCTAGCTGGATCCAACGATCCTGTCGAGTGCGGTCGATCTCCGACGGTCGGGCTAACGGGTGAGTGCATCGAGCATGCTTCCGCAGCTCTTCGTAAGGCCCGCTGAAGTTGCACGACTCTTGAGCACAGGTCCTCGTCTTCTGATTCAGGTGGGCGCGAGCGGCCTCCACCACCTTCCACCCTTTCACTTTTCCTCTGCAAAGAGGGCACAAAAGCTCACCTGCATCCGCGTCTTCTCCTGGTACGACACTGTTTGTGTTACCCACATCGCTACTTGCCTCCACGGAAACCTGGCCCGAAGTACCATCTCCAGTATCATTCACTTCTACAGATGCCTCCCGTCTGTAGTTGTCAACGCCATTACCTCCCAAACCTCTCACAACACGCCCTGAGGCAGACCCTGAGCCTCTTTCGCCCTCGGAATCATCCACCCTGTTCAACACTGCTCGTTCAGTTCCTGAAACACCTGCTTCTCCCACGCTAGCCAAAGGTAGTGTATCACGAAGTTCGTGAGCCTTCCTATACTGATCCAGGCAATTTGAGTGCCGGTAACTCGTATCACACATATAAGGGCGACAACCCTTACCGTAAGAACTACAGATCAACAAAACAGCATTGTGCGGGTGTTCCATGCATACGGGGCATGTTGCCTCCTCCCATTCTTTCCTCTCTGCTGAATCCTCGCCGTCAGCGGAAGAGGTCTCTTGTGCCACGCTCTGCCCATACCTCGAGTACGGCTTATAACGCAAGCTTTGTGAATCGGACGACAAACGCGACAAGTTGCGAGATTCCTTCGGCATCCTAACATGTATGCAGTTCCACGTAAACCAAAAGTCAGCACCTTACCGCACTAGAGATCCACTTCGTCATGCATACACCCCAACCTCGCAAACTCACACATATATCACGTCCACATTTTCAAAGAGATACCCGCTTCTCCACATCAGAATGGATCATAACACACACACACACACACACACACACTTCTCCCAACCTTCAAAAACACATAAAGCTGTTGTGGAATGAACGGACACAAAGATTTTTGAAAGAACACTACAAAGACCTGATGACAGTATTCTTCGGCGTTCTATCCTCAAGTATGTCACACAATTCTCGCCAATTTCTATTCGGCAATCAGAAAAGTCGAACTTAGGGCTTCATTCTACGTAGCATCTAACAAGTAGGATACACGTATGGATCACAGTATATAGGTCCAGACATCCATGCGGACGAATAATTCCAGACTTTGGAGACAGATTAGGTACAACACGCAAAGAGGTCTTTACACAACATCTGCCTCACCAACAACCCTCATACAACTCCACAAAAAACAATGTTCGACCACATGCCACAGAGCATGCCTGACGCATCACCTGGTAGATCTCTTGTAACCAGCACGCCGGAATTTGGCTACCCTCGAAATCCGCGTTCTGCGCCGAATGACGAGGAAGAATGAAAAGTGAGAGTACCACTGTCCTTCAGATATGCCCGTCACACCACTCCAACCAATTCAATTTTCAAGACTATCAAAATCTTTAAGATTCCTTCTTGCCTTGCCGTTTCGTATAGGCTAAGATCCTTGCGTCTGCGCCCCTCAGCCAAGCAAAGGCTATTCAGCAGCAAACTACACCACACAAAGCGTAAGGAACCAAAGGACAGGAAAGCCGCAAGATGACGGATATATATATATATATATATATATAGGGTTTCCAAAAAGGAATTCTCGCGCCTTTCTTCGAGAACAATCTCCGGGCGAAGTAAATTAAGGTAATCCCTACCGCCTTCCGACTTCAGGACGGGGCTCCCAACAGGCGCCCTCCGTGCTGTTGTCAATCTCTGTCTCTTTGTCGTTTCTGTTACATGCAACAACGAAGCTTCGTCCGCACCTGAACAGCTGGGCACGGACTACACCAACGCACAAGAGCGCCAGCCCTGGAGACCACAAAGAAAACCAAGAACCGACGCGTAGGGTTTCACACGGCTCCGCTCACGGCACTCCTCTAACACATCCCCCTGCAGAGAAATTCGAATCTTACAATCGTCGCTCGCGCTGAAATCACCGCATCGAACGCGATCCTCCTTGCTCCGAGACGCCTATCCTCTTCTCCCTCACACAATTTACCACCTCACAGAACAACCGCACAGAAGACACAGAAGAAGAAGAAGAAGAAGCAGAAGACCACGCGGCACGCCCGCCGACCCGCCCCGACAAGCAACCTCAGCCCGAGAATTCAACAAGCGTTGAACATAGGGTTTCAATGGAGGTTCACTGCTTGCCAAACGGTTCGTCGTTCCAAGCAAATCGTTCCCAGACGCAAATCGCACCCGAACGCGAATCGTCCACCACAATTCCTCCACGCACAGCCCCGCCGTAAGAGCGAGAGTGTCGCATCACGTCCCGTCCGAGTGTCAGAGTATGAGGGAGGGCGCCATAGCCAGAAGAGGAGGCAGTGGGGATCTAGAAGGCTCCAAGCCACACTCCAAGAAGGCAGGCGAGGGAAGAGCGAGAGAGGGCGCGTGAGCGGAGGAGGGCAATAGCAACACACCACGTTGTTATGGCGAGGACTCCATCCCCTAGGCTCGACGCATAGCTCCCCCTCCCTCCCCCTTGAAAGCCTTTTCTGGTGTCATAAAGGGGCAGGGCAGGGCAGGGCAGGGCACCCCCTTTCCCTTTCTGAATCTCTTGGCCGTGCCTAATTCTATTCTGCCCCTCTAGCTTCTCCCTCACCTCACACCCTGCCTGCCCGGCCCGGCCCGGCCCCTTCTCGCTGCATTCATCCCCCCCCCTTTTGCAAAACCATAGAATTAGGCACCGGCCAAGAGATTCAGAAAGGGAAAGGGGGTGCCCTGCCCTGCCCCTTTATGCCATAACTATGTGGCATTGCAAAACCATAGCCATGTTTTTGTGTGTGTGTGTGTGTTCTTTTTTTTATTTTAATGAGGCTTAAATGTCCTGAATACGTGCTTAATGTCGTCATGTGTATTTTGATTGAGATGTAATTGATGTATTGATATTTTGTGAAAAGTGGTTGTAATTTGTTGGAAATTGTGTGTGCTTTGGATTGATTGATTGTTGATTGGTTTTTGTGGTTTATCTCATTTTTTGTGGAGAAAAAAGTATCAAATTCCTTGTAAAATGCTTTTCTAACTGTCATAGTAAATGTTTGTAACTTTGTTTATTTGCTACCTAAACATTTTGAGTATAGATTATGATTTTGATTTGTTGGTGTGTGTTAAATATAATCTTTTTTTAGGATTAACTTTGTGCATCATCTCCTTGATGAAATAAGTGATTGTAGACCTCTTCAATGCTTCCAATTTGAAATCAACCAACTTCTCACCCACTTATTAAACAAAATAGAATGACACTCAGACAATCAAAGAAAAAAAGAAGAACAACTTACAACAAAAATTAAAATAATAACACCTACATTACAATATTATTGGAGTATATGCTATTAAAACGTGTTTTTGTTTTGTTTTGTTTTTTTTTTTTTTTTTGTTTTAATGAAAAGATCAAAGTTCCTTCTTACAGAGACCATACACCTTGAACAAGAACTTGTGAATGAAGTTGAAGAGTCAAATAGTGAGAAATAATATGTTGAAACACTATATATTACACATACACATACAATTTCTTTAAAAAATTGAGATGAATTGTAAGTAGATTTGTGTTATGCATGCAAGATGGTAAGCCCATGCACCTGGGCACATGACTGTTTGACCGAGAAAGGCCACCGAGGAACCTCCCCCTATAACCAACCAACCTACTCGCCAGCATGGAAAAGGTCGTAACCCCTTCCCTTCCCATCCCACTTTGATCGGAAGGGATGGATGGATGGATATCAGATGGATGTAACATATCAGCAATGGACTCTGCTTGTTTGGCGTCATCCAGCAATGACAGTCCCATTCAGGGGGCTGACCATCCTCAGATTGATGGTATTCTGGCACCATCAAAGGCCATCTACTTTTGAGCCACTTTGTTTTTCTTTAGTTAGGTTGTGTAAAAGTCCCTTCCAAAGTAGAACCTACGTTTCACTTGGTTATTGGGTATAGAAAGGATTCCTGCTGACGATAGATTTACCAACTATTGTTTAACTTTTTAGAATGTAATTATATTGTTTTACTTTTAGTGGAGTTGAGTATGACTTCAGTATATTGTAAAAAGAAAAAGGTAAAGTAATCATAAATAGACTTCTTTTATTGATCTTAAATTGTATGAAATTGATTGTTAAATTTTTTTTAAAAATAAAAAATTAACTCGTTTGCATCTTTTGGTGTTGATAAGAATAGTTGGAATTTTAAAAGTTTAACAAAAATTGGATTTATCAATACATATTTTATAAAGTGTGAGGGAAGTGTTATTCTCTCTCACAAGCTAAAATTATTTTCCTCTTTGGCAAGACTTTATATAATATAACTAATAAATTATATATGTATGTAAATAAATAAATATTATTTTTTAATCTTTTTTCTTGATCTGTGCACAATACATGCAAAACATCTATTGCAATAGTTGCAGTTTCATGCATGGTTAGTGGCAAAATCAAGTCTGAAACTGATTGTAAGTTCTGTACATGTGTAGATGCATGAATAAAACAATACTTTGCATACTCAACATTGTATCTCTATGGTAATAATATTGTGGAGGAAAGAAAACAAAAATCTCAAATGTTTTTATTATTATTGAGGAATGATTTGTTTAAAGTTATAATTTAAAGCAAGGATTATACATGCTCAGCTTAAACACATTATACCTGTGTAAGCACAGTTTAAGTTATTTTTCAATCTATTGTGAAAAATGGGAAAACATGTACAAACATCTTTTCTTTTCATTTTTCATTTTTTTTTGCAAACAATTTACATTAATCAGTTTTGAAAATTGGAATAAACAAAGCATTGGGGTATTGAAATGAAAGGTGACAACTTTTCATTTTGATTAGGTTGACTAATATGATTTGTCACGTAATTTTTTTGAAAGACAAATTTGATAATTTATTGTTAAGACTGACATAAACACACGGTGGACTTTTGACCACACCAGAATATATTCAGCCTTTATCAAAATACGTGGACAATTGGATGCTGAATTCGAAACATCATGAAACAATTATGTTCATGAAATAGCCATGAACAGGATTGGTCGAAGAAGTATATTGTTTACTTAAAATAAACAAACATCCGTTCTAAATTAGCAAACGAATGAAGAATAAAAGGATATGTGGTGCGATGAACGTAGTTCGTTGAGTACGAGGATTTGAACGACAGAAGTCCATAGATGATTGTGCATGGATGATGGATGAATGTGGAGAGGACCATGTTGGTTGCGGGAGGGACGATGGATCGCCTTGTCCTTAGACTCATCACTCCCTTCACCATTGCTCTTAATTCTGCTCATGATTTTCGAAATTTTTGTGGGGGATTTGTTCACGGACAGAGCAGTGTAGATGGATCATTCCCTCAAAAAGTTTTCATAGCGGAGGTTGCATGTTCTGGAGGTGGTCTGCAAGCACCGAAAGGAGGTCCGGGGCGTGAAAAGGTGTTATGGTAATGCTCTGATGGTTGTGTTTTGATCTCGGTTTGCAATAGCGCAAGCCATGGCGCATATTGCATCGCCGAGTCTAGATAGCAGTAGACGTCAAAAGTCAGCAACAGTGGCCGAATTCCCGTTGCCTGATTCATACAGGAAGAGGACGCAAGAAGCACAGAGATCAAGAACCTCAAGCGATGTTGGCTTAGGGGAGTATCGGGTCGCGATGGTGCAGCCGCTGCAGGGATCCAATTATGTCAGTTCGCTGCGGAATTTACACATGCCTGCTCGTCCGTGTACTTACAAGAGTGAAGCTATGGTACCTGTTGCAACGCCTAAGGCTAATCCAGGTCTACGTTCGCACTTGCTTCACAATCTGTTATGGTGATGAGCATTTGTGCAGTATTGCTGCAGAAATAGTGTGTTTTAGTATGCACGTTCATGATCGTGCATGAGTTATGCTTGAAACCCTAATTTAGGAGATGAACTGATGTATGTTGGATGCTTCCAGGTCATCATCAAACAGCTTCCTCAGACCTCGTGTCGCAAATACGTCAAAGGTACGGGCAGAAAAGAGAAATTGAATGTGGCCAGACCTCATGGATGATCCCAGCTCTCGCGTTGATCCACTTGATAGCCTTCATCTTGGTAATGTCACATAATAATTGTGATAGGAAGGGCACCAATGGTGGTGAGAACGATTGTATCTTTAATTTTGTGAGGAGGTTTCCATTTCAACCATTGTCGGAAAACCCTCTGTTAGGGCCATCCGCGATCTCACTATTGGATTTCGGCGCTCTTGAATCAGAGCTGGTTGGAAGGGCGGGTGAAGGGTGGCGTATGCTCACGACCTTGTCATTGCATGCTGGGATATTTCACCTGGTAGGAAATCTTGCTGGTTTATTTTATGTTGGCTTGCAACTGGAGAGAGAATTCGGCTTTCTGAAGGTATACTTTCTGATACTTCTGTACGAAGATTTCTGTTTCATATTTCTCTTACCATCTGTTATGGTTTTATCCGAGATTCGTGAGGGCATGCACTGGAATTCTTCTTGCTCTTGACTAAGAACAGTAATCCATGAACATAATATCAATTATAAAATCCGACTTAACAGCCAGTGTTCATTTTTTATCCTTTTTTCTTTTTTTTTTCTTTTTTTTTGTCAGTGAGTGTGGATGTGAGCCCTTGTCAAGACGGGAATCTACTTATTGAAAAAAGGAGGATAAAGCTCTATCGTCACAGTGCTCAACGGCGAGGGTTGCATATTTCTTCTCGATCTTCGTGAGTTCAGATGCATTCGAAGTCTGTTGCTACAGGTTATGCTGATCAATAATCTGGCGGGTTTTGCTGGGGCTTTAGCCTCAGTACTATTTATGCATGGGCGGGTGTCTGTGGGAGCTTCAGGAGCAACGATGGGATTGATCGGTGCTAGGCTTGCAGAAGTGATGATGAACTGGGATGTCTCCAAGCATCGCACTCGGTCAATCGTCTCCACTTCCTTCTTTCTTGTCGGTACTATTGTGTATGGTCTGTTGCCCCTCATGGACAACTTCATGCATCTCGTAGGATTTCTCACCGGTTCGTTACTCGGTAATGTGTTGCTAATTCGACCACAAGCGGAGTGGGTCAACTATGAGCAGTGCTTTCCTGCTGTTATATATGATGTGGACGACTTGCCAGCGAGGTCGAAGCACTCCAGGGGCCAAAAGGTTCTATGGATTGTTTCCCTCAACATCCTTGTTGCAGGTTTCATTGCAGCTGTTTTTGCACTCTACACAGGTAACCATTTTCATCTCTTTCTTTGAACATTGTAGACCGTAGTTTAAATAGAGTTTTTAGATATAGATGAGGTATTTGGATTCCAGGCAACGAATAAACCATGCAAGGGGATTCTGAGCTTTGTCAGAGGTGGTGACGTACGATTCATGCTTATTTTTACATAATGGATGTCTAGATTCCAACTGTGGACCATAGTTTGAATAGAAATCTAGTTGGGGCTATCGGATCCTAACTTATAACGTCACCAAAGATCAAGCTCGATTTGATTGTTTTGCAAGTCGGTTCAGAACCGTCAAGAGGAGGCATATTCTCATTGTGAACAGGGCTTCTTGCAATCAAAACAAACAAGCACTCTGGGGGAAGTCGTGGTGGTCAAGATCGTCTTGCATGGCATAACTTGCTAGAATTGATGTTTTGATCCCATGCAGCCTTCTTCCCGCAGGAGTGGATGCCAGAAAAGGGTGCAGCTGGTGTCATTATATGGCATGTATTCCAACAGATTTATGGAAGTGTCATGGCAATCGCAATATTGTATGTGATACTCCTGCTCTATCCAGCCACATACGAATTGATTGCCTAGGGAAGCACTTAAAACTAAAAATTCATGTTAGAAATGGGACTAATGATATCCAAGAAAGCTTCACAAGCTGCATCAGAAGCTGCATGTGAATCACAGTTACTTTTATATTTGTTGACGGTAAAGTGCTTCCATCCGATAGAAGACTTTCTCCCGAACTGTCTCCCTAATGCCCCATCACATCTACCAGATTTTTTGACTAATCAAAAGGATGAAGGGTTAAGAATCAACAATTCAACACAAAGGTTGAACTGCAATGCTACTTTGTCAGGGTTGTACTTTGTGCAAGGAGGGTCACTGGGCATGAATTCTTGGCTGATGTCCTTTGTAGTCACAAGCTGAGAAGAAACTCTCCTTCAGGCCCAAGGCTTGATTCTTCAAAGTGGCGTGGGTCTTATGCATCATTCGCACACGTAAGAATACTGCACTGGTTCATAGTTTAACAGGTAACCACTTTACTCATCAATCTGAAATCAGCCCTCAACGGCAAGCTGCATGATGCCATTCACTGCCAGTTGTAACTTCATATGTACGTGTACCTAATGTAAGGTCTATTTGCACAAAATCCAGTTTGCAAAGGTAACTCGCAAAAGTTTCAGATGCAACATCTTCCGAGGTGAAAAAGCGAACTTCTCAAGGACGTGAAGACTCGAATTGTGGAAGGCCCATACTCTTGGTATGGAAATATTAGTTGTTGTTTCCTGTGGAAGTGCAGACAGCTCCAAGTCTCTTCGTGCTTGAGTCACTTGTTTTATCCCTTTCCCATACCATAAAGTCCTATCACACCTGCACAGGACATGGGTCTAATGAGCTCTCGTCCCATACCGACGACAGTTCACTCTATCTCGATTAGCAACAAGAGGGATCAGTTTCAGGTAGAAGAACAGCAGTTTGTATTAAATTGTGGAATGAATGGAAGGGTTGCATGGCACCTCACCATCACCAGGGGTTATGCTTACAATGGTGCTCTCTCTCTCTCTGTCTCTTCCGCTGTTTCACTGATCATTGCCTTGTGGGTTTGTTATTATTATTATATTTGAGTTTTGACTCAAAATTTTAATGCGTGTTAAAAAGATCAAGATTTAGTCGAATGTTTTGTTTGTTTTTGTTTATGAGATTGGTTTGATATACATGTGGTGTTTTCAATTGCTTTTAAGATGAGTTGTAGATGCTTATTATAAAATGTTGTGACTATTGTTATCAATGTCTTTAATTCTTTAGTGATGTTTATTTTGTACCAAATAACACACATAATGCATATTTAGTGTTAGCATTGAACCTACAACAAAGTAAAACACTTCATGGTGTTTTACTTTTTAAAAATTTCTTTAAATAACTTAATAGTTTAATTAGGTTTTTTTTTTTCTTTCTTTCTTTTTTAAATTTAAAAAAAAAAGAAAAAAAAAAGAAAAAAAGATCTTAGATTTTTTTAGAACAACAATTGTATAACTTTCAGAATAATCTAAATTCTTAGTAATTTAAAATTCAATCATTATTTATTTTTTGATGTTCATATTCTAAAAGCATGTAGTTTTTAAAATCTCAATTTCTATTTTGACATATAATAGATATGTACACATATGTATACTCTTTTTTTAATATTTAAACCATATATTTATTAAATTAATTTATAAATATTTATTTTTTATTTATTTTATATTTATAAATAGAATAATATTATATATGAATATATTTTATTTTTACAAAAAAATACTAAAAGTTTAATAAAGTTACAATATGTTCTTTCTTACTACTCATAATAGATGTTATATTTATATGTATAAGTTTAGTACTTGATAGAAGTTATTAGAACCAAGCATTACTTATAATACTTTGGTTTGTTTTTATGTATTTTTTTTCCAAAGTAGAATACATAATTTTGCATTGCATCTTATAATTTTATAAAATAAGTTATATTTATAAAATATATAAAAATTTATAAATCTTTTATTATTTTTAATAGTTGCTCAATTTATATTTTAAAACTCTATAAAATTAATGTTATTTCTTTCTAACTAAAATTTAAATTCTAATATTAATTACACATTTTATGTTAGATAATCTTCTTTATTATTATATAATATATAAAAATAGATTTTAATATGTTGTGATTCAAAATTCTTATTAAAAATATAAAACCATTTCTTATATCTACTATAATGGTGTATAATATCTTCAATTTTGCTTCAAATATCTTTAAGCTCTTTCTATAAAACATTATCAAATTGGTTTTAACATTAAAGAAATTATAATTTTATTTTATTTTATTTTTAAAAAATATTTGAATATTTTTTACTAATATACTTATATTTATATGTAAAAATAGTATATTTTTTTCCAATCTTTATAGATTCAATTTTAAGATAAAATTATAACCTTTATAAATTACTTATTTCATAATTTTTAATAAATTGGCATACAATTATTTCATATTTTCAAAAAATATCTTGCTAAGATAATTGAATCAATAAAAATTATATATATATATATATATATATATATACATATATATAAGTTTGTTATATTATTTATAAAATGATTTTTTTTTTAAATCAAAATACATACATGGTTAATTAAAAACGTAATTAAAATCTATTTAAATCCTTTATTTAATTTTAATTATTACCTAATGATTTGCAAAAAAGATACTTAAAAGGAACAAAAAAATTAAAATTAAAATTAAAAAAGCACTTACAAAAAACAAGTTAGACCTACACATGTTCAAGTAAACAACATTCTTCCAAATTAATGCAAACAAAACAAAAAAACAAAAAAAAAAAAAGGCATAATAAGCTTCATGAGTTTGTAACCTGCGGTGAAAGCTGATGTTCAGAGCCAGCGATGCAAAGATCGGCAAAATCCATAACTGATTTGCAATTGTTTGATGTTGGGGACCCAACTGGTGGAAGATACCTAGAATCACAGCACAGCTCTGCAGATCTCTAAACACACCAACAGTGGAACAGAAACAGAGCACCGACAGATTTGGGTGCGAGATTTCTGTTGCGTTTTCTGCAAACATGCAGGCCAACAAGCTGCGATACAACATCTTGGTGGGATAAGTTCACAATATCTTCACATTTCAGAATAAGAGACATCTTGTGAGTACTGCTACGTGTTAGATGCATGAATTCAGCAGTTTTACACGATTAATGTGATGGCTTTCCAGCACCTCTACTCAGTTTCAGTGCTGTAAGTCTAACTAGAATTGGATAAATCAGTAACTAAAGCATAGAAGCTATTACTGTGAACACTAACCTCGGTTTTTAGAACTGGTAAGTATGCTGTGTGGTGTAAACATTCACACACACCCACAAACACAGTCAGCTAAACAATAAAAAACTGTTTTCCAATCTAGATGTATAAGAGCTTTGTGTTAATTAGTATGTCTAAAATACATCTTTATTTTAAAATATTTCAATAAAATAAATATAAAATTAGATGTAATTTTCTTAATAATATTATTATTGTTATTATGAAAATACCAAAAAAATATTATATTTGATGATACAAGTAAAAAATCATGTTTACCAAGGAAAACTATGTGAATATTATATTATTAGTATCAGCATTATTTATGCTAAAAATTTTATAATTAATAAAAGCATAACAATAAGCTTGATAAGTATGTAATTTTTTAAAATAAAAATAATCAGTTTTTTATTTTATTACTTACACTTTACATAAAAAAATATGTATATTTTTTTAAACTAATAAATAAGCCAAGAAGAAATAAATAAATAATTTAAGTGTAGTAATGTTTATTGTACAATAAATTCTATATTAAATGCAAGATGGATGTATTTAATCAAAAAATATTATTCTAACATCTTTATTTTTTTATTTTAAGTCTTTTTAATTTATTTTTAAGTTTTAATTTTTTCTACTTTAAATTTCAAAGCCATCTAAGGTCGAAATAAAAATAAAAACTTTAATTTGAATTTCATAAATTACAAGAATAGCAAACAATTTGGTGTTACTATGATAGATAATATACTTTATATATTAAATTATAGCTAGAATACTGCCTTTATTAAAAGATAATATAAAATCTATTACATGAGCAATTAACATGTTTAGAAAGGTCTTTTGCACATTTAGAACAAAAAATATTCTAATATTCTTATCAGGTAACTTCAAAACTAATTGAATAGTTTTGAAGTTACCTTAATAGTTTTCAAATATTTTAATATGAAATTAAATTTACCAAAGTTACATAAAAAATTATTTATTTTTTGATAATATATATTTAAAGTTCTTTAGAATAATCTCTATTATTTTAAGTAGCTTTAAAAATTTTAAATAGATGGATTTATTATGGTTAAGTAAGTACCATTCACAATAAAAAAAATTAATTCAAAAAAATAATAATAATGTTTTAGGATACATCAATATGATGAATTAATTTTAGATATTATTTTGAAATATTTTTGTGATCAGTAAAAAAAACATATCCAATTAAGCTCAATTCTGCAGGTATTTTTAAGTTTGGAATATGCAACAATATTTTTTATCTTTTATTTCTAGTTATTTATATATACATTATTATTTTTTTTTATTTTCTAATCATATTTAAAATAAATTAATATTCATTGCTAATTCCTAAAATTATGAATAAAATTAAGCACATCGTTTCATTTAAAATACAGTTTTGCACAACAAAAAATAATTTGCAAACCGTTGAAGATATGTGTTTTCTATACTTCAAAAAAAATTAATCCTATAAATTTTATTGATTTATGCTAAATTTTTCTTATAATATATTTTTAAAAATATTAAAAATAAAAATTTATCATATATATTTTAGTTTTAAATTATATTTTGATGTCACTTTCATTTTAGGTGGCTTTAAATCCCATGAGATGTAGTCTATTATTTTGGATTGTTGTAATTAGAGTACATTTACCAAAATCACTATTTTGTGTTTTTGTTAACTTAATTTTTAGTAAATACTATAAAAAATATTTTAAAAATGCATAGAGTAATAAGATGTAAGCTTATAGTTTTATTCATTCTTTTAGCAAGTTATTATAAATTATTA